>BQNB010178762.1:0-12839 GCA_026074375.1 Tanacetum coccineum
TAAACCAAGTATTGTATCTCCTCGCGAGATATATAAATAAGTATTTAAACCAAACAGGTAAACAACCATGTAAATGCATTTGTAAACAAGCATGTTCTCACCCCAAAAATATATGTAAAAACCAGTAAAACATGGGGCTATAAACTCACCTTGATGTTGAAGAACGATTGATAGGTAGGCATCTAATATGCTCAACACAACGGAAGACGAAACGGCTTGATCTGAGAAGTTGCCGTTTATCTTAACGGTTAAATCCCACTAGTTTAGGATAATGAATTTAGTTACCCAATGGATGATTACATCAACGCGACCCGTTGATAAAAGATTTAGGTTCCGAGTGGCAGTTTGGTTTGGTGGTTGGTTTGGTAAAATAACTCAAAAGTATATAATTCATATGGTGAATTATATAACAAGGTATGTAATATATTCCATATATATTACCTTGAAAGATGAACAATTATATAATTCATATGGTGAATTATATAATAACGACCAGAAAATCAAAAGATTAATTTGAAGTTTAGTATACCTTGCAAGTATTATATAATAAGCGTGAGTAAATAATTAAACCAAATGGTTTGACACGTTTTCGGAGATCGCCAATTTATTAAATAAATAAGAGTTCTTGCATAAACGAAATCGTACGTTTTAAAGTTACCGATTTAGTAACCGGTGTTTCTAAAGTCCGTACCAAAGGTATGACTTTATTTTCTAGCTAGGATTTATAAAACAACATTTTATAAATTAATATTTTGTTTGGTGTCGAGTTATTATGAAATTATAATTTAAAACATCTTTAAATTATAACTTAGCCAATTTACCGTCCTTCAAAGACGATAAGAGTTGTATCTAAAAATATTTTTAGGAATTTCGCCATGACCTTCTCGTTATGTGACGTTTCCCATTTTATTACAAAACTAAACGCTTTTCACTTTTCAATCAACAAATCTAAGTTGCAAAATGCATTCGTGTTTCAATATTTACCTAGACAACATTTAAGTACTAAATGAAATAAATAAAGTCAAACCCCCTTTTAAGCGATGAACGAAACACGCCCTATGTGGGCTTTCAAAACCACAACCAAACACCCTTGTGTTGGTGTTTACCACAAACCAAACGCACCCACTCGGTGCTGCTGTCAAAACCAAACGCACCCGCTGTGGTGCTGACCCGCGAACCAAACGCGCCTGCTGTCCCAAACACCCCTTTTGGGTGTTTCCTGCTCACCCAAACACTCCTTTATGGAGTTTCTGCACAACCCAAACGCATCCTTTCGGTGTTGGTCAGCCAACCAAACGCACCCCTTGTGTTATGTGCGGTTTTCTTTCTAGCGTCCAAACCAAAACACCCCTACTTGGAAGTTATCCCCTTAAACAAAACAGCGCCTTGGTGGGCTTAATTAATACCAAACGGCACCCTATGCTGTGTGGAAGACCTAGCCCAAAACGCACCCTATCTATGCAAATTTAAGTCAACACAAAACACAACGCACCGTATGGCATAAAACCGACACGACTCACCCGACCCGGACTGTCTCGCTGCCAAAACTTTTATTTTTATAAAATTTTATAAAAACAAAGAGAAAAATATAAAATCAGAAAAACCAAAAAGATTTTCTTTTATATAAACTTTTCAAAAACAAAATACAAAATTAAAAAATGAGAAAAATTCAAAAAGAAGTTTTACAATGGCATGTCTTCTGAAATCGATAACATTTACGGTCTTAGAAATGTCATTTAACAATGATACAAGCCTGTAAATGAAGTTCGAGCAGAAGTTACAAATGTTTTCAAAACATGCCAAATGGCTTGCTATTATTTCAGATAGCAACCCGGTCATCATCTTAAAGGCAAGTATTTCAAAAAGAAAACTTGGCCTCTCAACGGGAATTTATTCTCGGGCATGGTCTACTTTATGACCATGCAAAGGCTTGTGATTACTTTGCATCACAACCCGTGCTTCCTATATCCATAAGTGTACGTTTCAGTGCATCTATGTGAATAAATAAGAGAAATCTTATTTATCTTGGTGTTTGTTGTTTTGTCACATACAAAATCATTCCATCATCTGAAAATAATTTTCAAGATACATTTGACTTCTCAAACAATGTCTACAGCTCTTTAAATAGAAAACGGGTCATTGTTTGAGGGGGAGAGAATGTCAAATTTCTTTGTCATGATCAAATGAGCTGTAAAAAGGGAAAAAGATTTTCAAACGATAACGTAATATCTCATGATAGAAAGTTAATTAAGTTTAACTCGATTGTGCTTTATGTGTTACTTGTTTTATGCCTTTAGGGTGTAGTTTTGCTAAATTATGTCTATAGGTATGAGAGTATAAAACATTAAGGACCAAGTGTGCTATTTGTTTAACTTGAATATACCTTATAAAACATAATGTGTAAGATTAATAAGTAGTGATAAGATGAGGGGCCAAAAGTGTCAAAGTTAGAATTAGTTTATAACAATAACACCCCCCAATCGTCCCCTTCACTGTTCACTCACTCAAAACAAACACTCAAACACACTCAATCTCTCACACGAACATTTTTCCACTCGATTCACATCAATCAAGCTCACTCACTCCATTTCATCTAAGGTATAACTTAAATCTAGATTGTTGGGAATTATAATTTGAGTTGATTATAACAAAACATATTAAAGATGGAGGACCTACAAGACAAAGCTGGAATAACATTAATACTGATTGAAGATTAGTTCGTCAAATCAAAAAGTGGTGAAAACGTATAATTGATTGAGGGCTTTTGTAGTTTTAGGTTTAATAAATGTATAGGTTAACCTAGCTTGATCATTTGTTGTGATTTAAATGAGTTCTTGAATGTTTTGGGTTCGAAAAATTAGTGTAAAAATGCGAAATAATGTAACAATATGATATGTTTGTGTATGAGATTGTTATGGCTCAATGAAAATGCTAGTTTAAAGTTAAATGTAAAAGTCGATCTTGCACAAACTTAAGAAATCGATTGCGTATAAACCATATGGACCGATCTAGTAACGTGGTGTGTATCGAACGAGTATAACCTGCATGGACCGAACGAGTAATTTGTTGTGGATCGAACGAGTGTCTAAATGTGAGGATCGAACGAGTGTCTAAATGTGAGGATCGAACGAGTGTCTAAATGTGAGGATCGAACGAGTGTCTAAATGTGAGGATCGAACGAGTGGATCCTAGTGAGGATCGAACGAGTGAATACTTGTATGGATCGAACGAAGGGACTGTATGGATCGAGACAAGGTGAAGACTGTGTGGATCGAACGCGTGGTTTGCACACAAGGAAAAAAAAAACCAAACGAGTGACTATTAATAGAGACGAACGAGTGCGTAATTCATGATAGAACGAAGCGTTGCTATGTGACTGTATCTAACTCGTGACTATTAAACTAGACCCGAACGAGTGTCTAAATGAGAGGATCGAACGAGCACACGTTTGTAAGGATCGAACGAGCACATGTTCTAAGGACCGAACGAGTGCTTGTGTACATAGACCGAACAAGTGTAATTTCAGTGCAACTCGATCTAGCTGTTTTGGACCGAACGAGTGTTATTCTTTGAGGACCGAACGAGTAAAGTTAGCAACACAAAACCAATTTTATTTGACATAACATACTTAAGATCAAATTTTTCTAAAACTAAATAAATTCAACAAATCTCTTAGTTTAAAATAGACATAAAAGCTTGACAGAAACCAAGGTGTAACTACATTCTACTTAAGTGTTAGGATAGTGCCGTTTGTCCTACACGCTATTTCGTCTATCTAAGTAGAATTGATCTTCAAAGTGCTAAAAGTCATAAATTTTCTCATGAAAGAATGATTTGTGTTTTTTCTTATAAACTGCACTCACTCTTCTTAACATACTCATGGCACTCTCAATTAGCGGATTAAGATTGCGTTGGATTGATGCCATGGTAGCCTCCTGCTGACCGACTTAAGATTGGAAAATGTAATCATCCGCTTAAGTTCGGATTCACATCAAAGGAAGCAACCTTCAAGTAAGTGGTCTACGATGTGTTTAAAAGGCTCACTCCTTTCTACAAAGGCCATTCCAAGTCTCTGCAGATGCGCCAGATATCTATAGCATAATTCTGGCTTCTGCTTTATGTTCATAATCAGACTGTCCGATTTAAGATGAATACCAAGAAGCACATCATCCAGTCTTAGCAATTCAGGGACATTCTTCAAATTTTGCCCTCAAGTCGTAAATAAAGAAGTTTGTAGAAACCCACCTCTTGAGAAGAGATCCTCATCTTTTTCAGCTGTCCTTGGTCTATTCTGGATATATAAGGAATATCCGTGACATTCATGTCCAATAAACGCATCAACCCTGGAGATCATTTGCTGCTAATCATCAAAAATGTCTTAGTGGTATACCTTCATATGACAGTCTCGTCTTTCCCTCGAAGGCTCAATCTTATGGGGCATGTATAATAAGAAGAACGTTGATTTATGCATATCTTCTTGAGGACTTTCATTTTCCAAGATTGTGAACAAAAACACGAGAAGGGCAATGCGATGTACTATCCTCGTTTCACCAAGTTAGGCATCCAACTATGTCATGGGAAAAAGATCCTTCATTCCCAGAAGAACAAGTCAATGGCACTATGCCAGAGATGACCCAATGGTTGCACTAACAATCTAGTTATCTCAAGGAATGAGCTCTCAGAATTGTACGGGCTATCCTTTGCCAGTGGCATAAACCAACTAGGACATCCGCAACTCAAATCATCCAAAGAGTAATTATGCAGGGCTACAGGAACAATTCCTCCTAAGACAAAAGGAAGCAAGAAGAAAGCTAATACAGATACAATCCCTAAACTGAAGCCTCCCACTGCCCCAACAGAAAAGAAGTCTGGAAAAGGAAAACTGAAGACCATCTCTGAGGCTGAGTTGACAGAGGCTGAGCAACTCAAACTAATCACAAAAAGAAGCCGTCAAGAAACTCACAGCTCTCATGCCAGTGGTTCCGGTGCAGATGAAGGAACTGGTATTACACCAGGGGTTCCGATGCTCCTGAATTATGACCCAGAGGATGATATCTCTTGGAAATCAATGATGAGATCAAGTTGATTGAGCACGCTACACGAAAAAGCAGATGCCAACCGAGAAGATAAAAATGCCGTTAATTAGACTAACAGGAGTGCTGAAGAAGAGGATGACGCATTACCAGATGAGTGACCTGTATCAAGCTTGAAGATGAACATAAACATGTGTAAGAGAACCGTATCAAGCTAGCTGAAGATGAATAGCAGCACTGAAACCTAAATGAAGGAGATGATGTATGTCCATCCCAACTCACAACTCATGATGAAGAAATAATACATGAAAGCGATACTGATAAGATGATTCTAGTATTTCATCATCAGATGAAGAAGATAGTGACGATGAAGTAGAAGGAACGAATGTTGAAGGAGCAAAGTCGGATGAAGAGGTTACATATACAAAGGATCAAAGAAATGAGGCAGTCAAAGATACCAATACCGATCTTGATGGAAGAGATAAAGTAATGACAGATTTGAAGACACCATGTGACCCTAACATCCGGTTAAACCTGATGGCAACAACAAAGTTCGTTGTATCATCTGGATTCAGTCTCCACCATGCTGAATCCAACCCAAGATACTTGTGTTGAAGATGTTTTTTGTTATTCTTCGACAACATACTGAAGCCACTTCTCTCATTGATACTTCTGTTACAGCCATCATGGAGCCATCCTTCACTGCACAAATCAATCGCCCTCCAACACCGTATCCTCTCGTCATGCAAACTCAACAACCACCAATTCTGACACCGGCTACCACTACAAGCTCCTCGCTACAAAATCTTCCTAACTTTGCCTCGTTGTTTGGCTTTGATTATAGACTGAAAGCGTTAGAAGACAACTTCTCAGAACTCAGGCAAACCAATCAATATGCTGAAGCGCCTCTCCTCCATTCCTATCACCGTTGATCAATATCTTAGCGATAAAATGCAGGAAAGCAGTGGAACGTTGCAGTCCAATTAAAGGATGACAGAATTCGAGAAGATTCTACTACTGCAAACAACAATATCCTTTGATCAATTGATGACGGAATGAAGAAAATCATCAAGGAATAGGTCAAAAAGGAAGTCTCCAAAATTATTCCAAAAGTCGAGAAGTTCGTAACCGATCAACTTGAGTCTGAGGTTCTGGTGAGATCATCAAAGGAAGCCAACACATCTCATGCTGTAGCTGCAAATCTTTCAGAATTAGAGCTGAAAAAGATCTTAATTGACAAGATGGAAGCTAACAACTCTATCAACAGGTCAGACATTCGAACAAGCTCTACAAGCATTAGTTGAGGCGTATGAAGCCGACAAAATCTTGTTAGATACATATGGCGATACTGTCACAATTAAAAGACCTAGAGATGGTGCAGATGATGATCAAGAACCCTCTGCTGGAACAGACCGGGGGTCCAAAAGAAGAAGGTCAGGAAAGGAACCTGCTTCTACCAGTGCTCCAAGTGAAACGACAACCAAGACCAGCAGAAAGACTACAGTACAGGATCTAAGACTCACAAGAAATCTGCTAGCCAATCTGCTCCAGTAGGGGAAGCTATGCAATCTACAGATGTCCTTGAAAGACCTGCAGACCAGGAGTTCGAAACAGGTGTCCAAGATGAACAAGCAGAAGAAGAGGTCCAACATCTTCCTGATTGGTTTCAACAACCTACAAGACTACCTTCTCCTGATCATGCATGGGAATAAGTGCAGTTCCTGGAGCCGTAAATGAAACTGCCAACCTTGTTAAGCAATCTGGCACAACAAGACCCTCAAGAGTCCGTTCGAAATGAACTAACCGACCTCTACATTTGACTTCTCGCAGACGCTTTTGTCTTAACCGCTAAATGTTCCAACTCTAACACCTGAATTCAAGCAGGTCCAACGTTTGAGCTGAAGAAAGCACTTGCACAAGAGTTTGACTGAATGAATATTTTTTGTAGGAGGTCTACAAAGCCACAACCAAAAAATTAGACGGAAATCAACCCGAAGGTTCGCCAATATCCTCATGATCTGCGACCAAACCACTACCGTTATTGTCCCAATTTCTCAGTCGTCGTGTTATAAGACCATTTTCATCACTTCATCAATAACGACCCTGGAATAATAACCTACGTAGGAGGTGTGTCCAAGCCGAAAGTACTCTACTGGTTCAGTAACGAATGAACTACGGCTGCAGATTACGGGGCATCTCAAAAATGGAAGGAAGACTAGTGCCGAACGCTCAATGGTGGAGTAATGTAGGGGAGGAGGGATCAAACGATCGTCAAAAACGTCAAATATCGCCCCTCTGGGGAAATCTCGCATTGGGAAAAAAGCGATGACCAGTTCTATGCATTGCAACCTCCAGGAATCAGCTCGTGACGTCTATTCAAAAAACCGGATTATTGCTGCACAGAGGTGAAATAGTCGAATGGCATGATTATAAGCATCTTGACTGGATTACTGTACGAAGGGATGATGATGTTCTCTACAAGTTCAAAGAAGGCGACTTCTACAGACTAAGGATCCAAGAATAGAAGATATGCACTTCTTCTCGTGCAAGAAAAGTGACAAAATCCAGCGTTAAAGAACGTATTGCATTTAATGTCTCCTTACGAATGTTTACACAAAGAGTTGTCATCCAGAGGCGTGTGGAAGATCTTCAACTGGGTGTTGAAAGCTATCAGAAGAAACTCAACCTCACAAAGCCTGACACGTACAGATCCAATCTGAGAAGACAAGACGCTTATACTCCATACTCCGATCCAAGAGGATTCATCTACGAGAATAAAGACAAGAAGAACAGATTGATGCGCATTGACGAACTACACAAGTTCAGCGATGGTACTCTAGATGAGTTCGTAACTGCTCTAGAATGATGCGCCTCGAAGGGAATAAGAATTGAAGATACTTGCCACAACTTTTTGGAGCCAACGGCGACAAAGCAAACACAACCAAGATACCAGGCGATTGACAAGAGGCTAAAGACAAGGAGGATAATGAGGAGTTTGGAGAGATTTGTCGGTGGACGACCATACGGGGGTGACCTACGGCTTCTACAAAGGACCATATGATTTATCATATGTTGTTCTCATCTTAAAAAGGTCAATCCTCGTAAATACACTTATCTTGTGAATATGTTCATTATAGTGTAGACTTATTGGGAAATAGTCCGGTGAAGCCAGAATATAGGTAGGAGAGTGTGTAGAGGAAAAAGCATCCTCAACATCGTAATCAGATGGGACGATAATAGGGTAGATATAGTCAGGAGAAGACATAATTCTGTAACAACCCAGTGTAAATAACATAAGTTATTTATATAATAACCTAATAGTTATGTATCATTTACATACTATTCGGGAAATGCAGTGGCACGGAGGACTTTCTTGGATAGAAAAAGTAGTTATAGTTAAGGTTTCAACCTTGTTCTCTATAACCGCGGCTCTTGATACCAATCTGTAACACCCCGATATTTGACATATAGCAGCGGAAGCTAATTTGGGGTATTACTTCATGAATCATAGTCACAATAATAGAAAACGACTCAAAAGAGACGTTTTTAAAAGATAAGTTATCATTCATTATTCATCAGAGTTTTTACAAACGGAGGTCCCAAAATACATTTCAAAACATAAAGTTGAATGATAACAGGTTTGGACGTCCTCAAGTCCAATGCCACTCCGTGCCATAGTTTGCTCAATTACCTGAGATAAACATGCTAAAAGGGTCAACACAACGGTTGAGTGAAATTCACAGTGTTTGTAATGTAATAGTTGAATACAAGTTATTGAAAGTGTAATAATTGCAACGAATACAATTATCATGGGAAAAACAATATTATATTATTGCACTAAGCTCATGACACCGAAGCCTTAAGTAAATGTTATTCATAAGTTGTTGCCCCGAGCGGGTGCTTTGCCAAACACCCGGAGTTACTCAAATGAAATGCGTCCGTTTGACATGGTAGTGCGTTGTTACCTACCCGGACGGGGAAGTTCAGTCCCAATAGATCTATTCACGGCATTCGCGCTTACTCAACCAGTACGTTCGGTTACAAGTAATTAACGGTTCATGATAGTGGGGCCTTATGGCAAATAGAGGTACTTAGGCAATAATACATCAGGATAGCATACAGTTGAAAACACTTGTATTCATGGTTTATAGCATGTATCTCCCCACGGAGTTTAGAAAACATGTAAAAGTGGGACTATGAACTCACCTTGATAAGGTAGTTGATTGATTTGAAATTTAATTCAAATGAGAGTAAACGGCCTCGTCACGCAACCTGAGGTAATATGTCAAGTCTTAGTTTGATTGCAAACTTTATTTTATAAAGTTTAACGGTTTGTTATCTTGTGAAAACATCGTATCACTGTTCGGGCTATCATAATCCAGAGGTCATGTAGTAAACGTTTGAGGAGCTAGGACACTTTAAATCGTAAATCCAGCAACTCGTCAAAACGTCTACCCAAATGAAACCCCTCACATGAAACTCCCTAGTAACGTGATACGTTATAGATTAAATGATAAGATTTTATCATTTTAGGTTTCTTCAAAAGCTAGCGGATGATAAATTATGTTATATTTATAACATAATTGTTTTATAACGTTTCGATCGGTGAATGATAACGACAAATGTGTCGGGTTTTAATAAAATCGAGTCTTATAATATTTAAATATATTTTTATAATTTATAAAAATATTACATTTTATACCTTTAAGAATGCAAAATGACAATATATACCCTTGGTTTATATATATTTACAAAGTTAATCCTTTTAATATAACTTTTAAAATCTTTAAACCCTTAACTTTAAAGAATGGTAAAACAAGCCCTTGTGATTTAAACTTTAGGTTAATTACAATTTCAGCCCCTTTAGTTATAAGTTTCAAGAATTTACAATATATACCCCTTTGCATGAAAACATTTGCGAATTTAGTCCAAAAACCATAATATTGATATTTTTGATTTAGAAATAAATTTTGCAGGTTATAGCTTATTAGAATAAGCTAAAATAAGTTAAGTTTACGAGCTTATAGCTTATAGAAAGAGCTTGTGTACATGAAATACCAAAATGGGTACGTTTGGTTTAGGAAAACCAAACCGTATGGTTTTGTTGGTTCAAGGCTTGAACAAAGGAGTTACACATGATCTAATAAAGCTAATGAAAGATATAAAATGAAGCAAGAACTTATAGAACAAATGGAATGACTTACAAACTTGAAAATGGGTCGTAATAAGGGTTTTGGGTTCGTACGCCTAGGAAATGGGTTTCAAGGCTTCTTCTTCTTGATTCTTGGCTTCTAAGGGCTTGGTATCTTCTTATACTTCTGCTAGGGATTGGATTGGACTTGTTTAGATCATGACTTGAGATAATATGAAGCTTTGATGGTGATTTGAAAATGTATGTATGTATGCGTGTATATATAGTGTAGAAAACACTTAGGGACCAAGTTGAGAGAAGTAAGGACCAAGTAAACTTGGTGTGGTGATCAAGGAATGTGGAGTAGGGACCAAGGAAAGCTAGGAACTAGTATTATAGCTTAGGATGAGGTGGTGAGAGGTGTATGAAGGTTCGGTTAACAAGAGGTGACAAGGAGAAGTTTTCTTGGTGCATAAGGGTGGTAATGGAGGTAGTAGGGTGCTGTTTGATGACAAGGTGCTGAAGGTGGTGGTGAGGTCATGGTGCTTGAGGTGCTATCTTGCTTAGAATTAGGTTTAGAAGTAGTTTGGGGGTGGAGAGTTCATGGCTGTTTTTGGACAGCCAACATTAGTCCCGATAAAATGGTTGTCATTTACAAACTGTAATTCTGATTAAGCTCAAACCAGTGAGCATGGTTAGATATTTGAGTCCTCTACAACTTTTAGTTTTACATACTTGGGGGGTCACTATACAAAATTTAGAGATAATAGCCATTTACTACAGGTGTGCAGAATCTGCGCACTTTTGTCATTTCGGCTATAACTAATTCACCGACATCGAATCGGGTTGAGTCAACCGGCAAAATGATCACAAGACATAGGGCTACAACCTAGTATCTTAACTTAATACCTAAAGCCTATTGATTTTTCCCAGATCCTATGTTTTATCAACGGATCAAATTCTAAAAACTATGAACTAGTTTAAGGGTGTAACGGGTTTGCTAAGGTTTTTGGGTTTAGGATTAGGGTTTAGGTTTTAGGGTTAGTGTAGGACTATTTAAGGTTAGGGTTTAAGAGAAAAGTGTGCATTGGAAGCTTGTAACATGTGCTTAAAAGGTGGTACGAAATTCCTAAGCTCATTTGAATTCTATGCATAGTCGAATTGTACTTTGAGCTTTAAAGAGTTGTACCAAGGTTTAGAAGAGAATTAATATTCAAAAATTATGCATTGTACACTTCTACACATGATTTAATAGCTTGTACATTTATTTTATATTTAAACATTACATAAAGTTAGGGTTTTGATATAAACGTTAACGTTTAATGCTTGTTTTGAAATAACATTTTGAAAAGTATGTTAAATGGATAACGTATTTGGTAAAAATGATATTAGAACATAGACTTGACATATTAGGACGTTTACTTGCTATAAACGTAGATATAGTTGGCATTGGTAGATTGCGTGAGCTCGTTTACTTTGGTTATACAAGTTACGTTGCATAAATAGTGAAATAAAGCAAAAATATTCCTGTGAAAATGGTTGTACTTAATTTAATAAGTAGATATTACATTGATAAAAATTGCATCTAATTTAATAGATGGATAATTACATTAATGAAAATTGTGGGTTGTTATAGTCTCCCTCCCATAAAAGAAATCTCGTCTTGAGATTTAGTTGGATGCAGCAATGGTGTTTGAGAATAGATGGGGATACTTAACACGGATTTGATCTTCACGTTCCTATGTAAATTCTGGTCCTCTCTGAGAGTTCCATCTTACTTTGACTATAGGGATACGACTTTGTTTTAGTTGTTTGACTTCTCGATCCATGATTTTTATGGGTTCTTCCACAAAGTTGAGCTTATCATCAATCTGAAGTTCTTTCATTGGAATGACAAGGCATTCGTCAGATAGGCATTTCTTTAGATTAAAATATGGAAAGTACTATGGACATTACTGAGCTCTTCAGGAAGCTCTAGTTTGTATGCCATTGGGCCAATCCGTTCAAGGATTTTGAATGGTCCAATGTACCGAGGGTTAAGCTTTCCTTGCTTTCCAAAACGAATGATACCTTTTTGAGGTGACACTTTTAACATAACACAATCTCTAACTTGAAATTCTAAAGGCTTCCGTCTTATATTGGCATAACTTCTCTGCCGGTCTCTTGCAGCTTGCAAGCATTGTTGGATTTAAACTCATTTCTTGGTGGTTTCATGGATTATTTCTGGTCCCGTAAGTTGAACATCTCCAACTTTGGCCCAACAGACAGGTGATCTGCACTTTCAACCATAAAGTGCCTCGAATGGTGTTGCCTTAATACTGGCATGGTAACTGTTATTGTAGGAAAAATCTACCAATGGTATGTGTCTTTCCCATCCTTTTCCAAAATCTATAACACAGCCTCGAAGCATATCTTCGAGTGTTTGGATGGTTCTTTCACTTTGTCCATCGGTTTCGGGATGATATACCGTACTCATGTCTAATTGAGTACCCAAAGCATTATGCAATGACTGCCAGAATCTGGATGTGAAATGACTATCACGATCAGAGATGATAGATATCGGCACTCCATGTCGTGAGAATATTTCCTTTATATACAACCTTGTAAGGGTTTCTATACTATTTGTTGCTCTGGTGGGGATGAAATGTGCTGATTTGGTAAGGCGATCTGCAATG
>BQNB010178764.1:0-12839 GCA_026074375.1 Tanacetum coccineum
TGACAGTGATACGTTTCATAAAATCATAATGTTTTAGTAAGTGGTTTGCATGGGTAAATAGAGAGTTGAAATAAAATTGATGAAGTTTTCATAATACCATAATTCGATAGATAATTTGGTTCATTGTTTTTCCCTCCAAAACACTACATGTTTTCTTAATACTACGACTTTCCAATACAAGCTAGTTCATACATCATGAAGCGAGATGTCTATGAGTGCTGTCCGAACTGACCGATTACGAGCTCCTTGAGTTTCTTGAAGTCCTCTCGGTCCTGACGCTGGGACTCTTGAACTGCAGCCAACTGCTGCCCAATCTTAATACGAGCCTGTCTCTCACGGTTACGAGTAATCTTCCCGATTGCCTCCATATTCTTAATCCCAGCACGCAATGAAGCATTCTCTGCCTCTGCAATGTCTACCCTAAATCTCAAAGCCGTCAGCTCCTCTTGTATAGGCATTCCTAATAAATGCTCCTGTATGCCTCGTATAGCCTCCCCGTGTTGGGCTTGTGTCCTCACAATGGCCGTTGCAGGAATATAAACTACAGCGACAGGCTCTGGGTGAATGATATCCATCCTGATATCGATCGGGTCCCCAAGATTCTCCTCAGCAAAGACAGGAATAGTGGGTGTAGCCATAACCTGCACAAGCAAAAGTTTATATAAATCGTCTTTATATGAAACCATACAGGATGCGTGCAGTATGAAAGGTAAATATGATACAAGATGATGCATGGTGAATGAATATGCACACATGGCAAGGATGAAAATGTGACATGGCGAAATGGAATGCATCATAGTATGAATGGAAGATGGTATGAATGAGTGGTGGTATGAATGAATAATGGTATGAATGAATGATGGTATAATATCATATATTATAAACACGTATGTGAACCATCCAGCATCTAGTATACCCAACTAATGCAACAAGTAATGTATGAATGAATGTCCCATAAAAATCCCTTTTATGATGCAATGTTTGAAAACGGTTATAGTCTAAGTAAAAACATTTGACCTGATTCTCTATAACCTTGGCTCTAATACCAATCTGTAACACCCTTAAATTAGGTCGCTGCAGAATAATGTGTTCGGGAGCGTTACTTCATAGATCAATAACACAAGGTATGAGAACGACCTCTAAAAGAATCGTTTGAAATACGATACATTGGATTTATTGAAATTGTTTAATACAAAGCACAACGGCTTAAATTGTTCCATATTGAAATAACAAGATTTTAGATCATAACAAATATCCCAAGATGTAATGACTCCAAATCTTTTATGCATGACTCCCAAAAAGTGTATCCCCAATGTATCCTTAGCACCTCGTGCTTCATTGACCTAAGAAAACATGATTTAAAACGTCAACATAGAGTTGGTGAATTCATAGGTTTATGAAAAATATAATGTATGACTGCAAGATTTTCCCCGTGATAATGCACCAGATGCAAACATAACAAAATGTAATTACGTTTCCCTAAGCTCATGACACTGAAGCTCGACATATATGAATTGCAATATAAATTGCCAACATTGTTTATGCCTCAAATAGTACACTAGCGTTTTGTCGTCTTGTATCGTACAACAGTACCTGCATTTTGATCCGTATTTGAGGGTTTGCGTTTTGGTTATTGAAGGTTGCTTTTGCCTACTTGAAGACCACACTAGCGTTTGCTTCAAAGACCTCATTGCGTTTTGCTTTAAAGACATCACTGCGTTTGCTTCAAGACCTCAATTGCGTTTGCTTCAAGCCTCACTGCGTTTTTGCTTCAAGACCTTCATTGCGTTTTGCTTCAATCAAGCTAATCACAGGGCGAATTTGCTCAACCATCACTGCGTAACGCCTCAAGAACTCCATTGCTTTTGCTTGAAGACCATATTGCTTTTTGACAAAGAAGTTACTACACTGGCAAAAAAATTCATTCATCATTGCGTTTTGCTTCAACATCACTGCGTTTTGCTCAAGACCTCCATTGCGTTTTGCTTGAAGCCATATTCCATTGCGTTCTGTGTCTAGGGTTCTTCACTGCGTTTTGCCTAAGCTTCCATTATTTTCATTAACGTTAACTTATTCAACCAAGCCAAATCAACAATCAAACAACATAATCACCTAATCAAACAAACAATCATCACTTTTAAATACAATCACTAATCATTGTACCGATCCAAAGTGTATCATAATACAAGTACTCAACCATGTCTAGTAATTCAGATGATATTCAAGCGGCAGGTTCCGATACCCGCCCTCATATGCTCAATAGGACTGATTATGAATCATGGTCACAACGAATCCGCTGAACTGATAGTGGAAAGGAAAATAGATTGCAAATTCTTCAGTCGATTTGATCATAGGACCAATTGAGCTTGAACCACAAGGGATGCACTCGAACTACCCCTAAGGGAGGTGTCCATCTTGGTCCAGAAAGGCCTCGACATATGGAGTGTACCTCAAGTGACACGAAAGAAACGATACGATGCAGATGTCCGTGCCACCAATATTATGCTTCAAGGACTTCCCAAAGATATCTACAAGCTCATCAATCACAACATTGAAGCAAAAGCAATTTGGGACAACGTCAAAATGCTTCTGGCTGGTTCTGAACTCACAAAAGAAGATAGAGAATCTCATTGTACGATAGTTTGAGAGGTTCAAGATGCTTCAAGGTGAAAATAGTTCAATGATACCTATGTTCGCTTTCACACGTTGTCAACGACAAGAGGAATATCAGAGTGACAATAGCCCTAACATTCCAACTGAACTCACAATTCGTGGAACAATATGTCACCTGAATGGATAGGTTCGTGACACCAGTAAAACACAATCAAAGGTCTGAAAGAGACAAATCATGAACAACATGTAATGCATACTTAAAACAACAGGATAAGCAGCTTTCCAAGATCAACTGATTAATTGAAAGACGCTCCTGCTATAAATGAAAAACTTGCATTTGTGTCAACGTCCCAACCTCATGTCCCAAGTCCAACATGTCCAGTCTCATCAATATCCCTCCTCATCAACAAACCCTCAATCACCACAATATCCACAATTCCCTGAAACATCACAAATTGACTCCGGATACACTCAAACTGATGAAATACTTGACAACCTAACCAAACAAATGGCGCTCCTGGCCCAATCCTTCAGAGTGACGCTTCCTCAGACCGATAATCAACTTTGAACCTCATCTAACACCCGAAATCAAGCAACTATTCAAGATGGTCGGGTGTATTCAGAATTTCAAGGCGACTGTAACACCCCAAAAATGGGGTCCGCAAGTGGAAAAATGTGTCAGGGGGGATGAGTGCGTTACTCATAATCCACAGCATCAAGACACTAAAGAAAGACTCATAAATATGTCGTTTTGAAAGTAATCAATCGATGATTTTCTCCTTGAAATTGATATAACATTTTGTCCTATAATTGCATCACAATGAAAAGCTTAAAAGTAACACAACGAGATTTACGATCCATTGTATGTAAGAAAAATCATGAATGGAAAATTTTCAAATTAGACTCCAATGCACATCAGTAAGACATGCAATCTAATTCACCCTGAGAAAAACATCTTAAAGTGTAACATTACAGTTTGGTGAGTTCATAGAGTTTTGTAAGTATAAATGTAAATGTTGGAATCCAAAGATTTATAAAGTATGTATGATTACTTCAATCCTTATAATAATAGCCAAAAATGTAAGAGTAAATGTAGAACCAAAAGAGTTTAGTGTTCATTGCTTCGCCGCAATATAAAAAAGTGTTCAGAAATTAGTAATGTTCAATAAATAGTATGGACAGTGAAATCGTTGATTTTCCAAAATGTATGGGTCTACTATAACAGATACAGCACCACATAAATAATATCTACTGTTGCGCTAAGCTCATGACACTGAAGCTCGACATCTATGTAAGCAATTTAATGCAAATAAACCAGTGTAGATGTTTTCAAAACCCGTAAACATCCAAATGTCTCTAACATGTATGGCTATATCGTGTATCAGTACTTGTCGAAACTAGTGAGAGCTGAACTCACCTCCACACAGGGATGTCATATCCAAATAGATCTATTTATACAGACCGCGCTTCCTCACCGGTCCCTCCAGATCAAGAATTAAACAGTTATCATGGATAATGAGGCAATGGTGTGATTAGTTACTTTAGGGCCACATGTAAACAGAGATGATAACCGAAGACCCTGTGTCCAAAAAAATTAACCATTGTATTACGTAAATAGCTTTAGTACTTAAATCCATAAGGAAAAAGATTTGTGATATAAATCAAGTAATTGAATTGTAATGAGTATGTAAACAATTTCGTAAACGTGTATGCAAATGAGTATGTGACAAAGTATGCAACCAAGTTTGTAATCAACCATGTAATTGTGTATGTAATGAATTACAAAATCAAGTTGGTAAACCAAGTGTGTAGAATAGTATGTAAAAGATATTGTAAATGAACATGTAAATAAGTTGTATTGAGCATGTTTTCTCCTTCAAGATTTGTAAAGTAAATGTAAAACAAGTGAAAGAGGGGCTATAAACTCACAGTAAGTGAATGATTGATTATCTAAATCAGATAAGTGAATCGTCTCGGCAATCCGAATGCAACCTAATTATTTATAGTCGTACGATAATTGTATTTTATATGAATAAAACATCACATGTTATATAGTTACACCACCACCTAATAGTTTTGATTAAGTCTTTAAATGTTGAAATAATAATTAAACCGTACTTTGTTAAATAAAAGTATATGTACTTGTACCCGTAAAGAAAGTATTATTTCTCATTTACTAATGTATCATTTGTAAAAAAAATAATGACTAATATTTTTTCTGATTACATAATGATATACATTATTAATTTTAAATTTGTTTTATAAAAAATAATGAATAAAAGTAAAAATAGTGCGCCGATTTAAAACCCCATATCCTTTACGTATTGGACTCGTTTTATACGTTTCTTATGTCCACGGCTTCGTATTAAGAAAATTTATCAAAATATCATATTTATAAAAAGTAAACCTCTGATGAACAGTAACTTTTACTGTTCATCACAGTTTATAAAAACTGTTTTTATAAGATTAATTATACGTAACTTGTTTAAAGCATAACTTGTTCATTTTAATTCCGTTTCTTGAGTTTACTTATGCATTGTATTCATCATGGAAAGGTACAAGTTTTATAAAATATTGATTTTTATAGATCAGATCTGAGACAGGAAGTTCTTATATAAAATCACTTTTATAAAATCACTTTTATACGATTAATTAACGTAAACTCGTAAATGTCATATCTTCTTCGTTATAAATCCGTTTTTCGAGTTCTTAAACAGGCTAACATCCTTGTGAAGAGTACTAATTTAATAAAATATAAAATGTATGGGTTTAATGTCGAATCCAAACAGTAGGTATTAAAAGTTAATTAGGGTTTATGATTAATAAAACTAGTTTTATAATTACTTTCACTTAGTAACTTTGCACCATTATTTTACCAAGTATTATACCATATATCTTACATATTATTAAGTCCTTTAAAAAGTCCCATAACCTGCCCAAATAAAATCCATGTCCTTGTTGATCCTTTGATACATAAGTATTGATAAATAAACCTTCAACACCATTTAATTTGTAATTCATTCTTATAAATTATTTAACACTTATACCAAGCATGTACCTTTATTTCAAGTATTATTTCACCCCATACAACAATAAATTCGAATCATATATGCTTTAAAATACTTCATGTGTCACAAAAATGAATCTAGGTGGTGTTTAACATATATAACAAGCATGAACACATAATATAAGTGACTGAATTGAGTATCTGAATACTTTAAATAGACCTATAAAGATGAGTAGGTTGAACTGAACACCAGATATAAACCCCTAACCACAAGCTTCCAAAATCAAAACCCTAATCACGAAAACCCTAAATTATTTTCTTGATTAATCCTGTTAAACAGAATCCAAGCTTGTAAAACCATGAAGTAACCTTAGTTTGATCTTAGAATAAACAATAGAATGCTTGAATACTTGTAGAATGAAATTTAATGGAAAACCCTAGGCAACCAAGATTTTGAGCGAGGTATGGTGAGTATGAGAGAGATTGCTTGCCTATTTTGCTATGAAAGAATGTGGTGGAAGATAATGGACATAGACTTTCTAGTTATAACAAGATGGTATCAAAAACCTAAGATTAAACCATGGATGGTATGGGTTTAAGTACAAGGTTGTAAGAGCCCTTCTCCTCCACCCTAGCAACACTCACACGGCACAACAAGGTCTTTTGTTACTGTTTTCTTGACAAGGCTAATTTAAGGAAAATAGGGGTTGAGTACAAGTTGTAAAAAAAAAAGAAAAAGTTCTTAAAGTTATAAAGTAAAGTTTATGTATTAGATGTTTTAGTCTTATAAGCTAGGATCCGGTTTTGAGGGGTTATAAATAAAATAAAATAAGTTAATTTTGGGTATTGGGGTATAAACGAGTGGGATATATTGTTTGAGTGTAGATGGTAAAGGTGCTTCCTGGTTTGCCCGAAATGTAATTTTATTGCGAAACGAGTAAGCGTTATATACGTAACCACAAAAATAAATTACAAAAGGTTATTAATTATACTCCTAATAATCATATCACCACTTGCTTGATGAGAAAACTTAAATTGTTTGGTGACCGTGTTATATTGAACGTATGATTTTAGTTTAGCGATTTAACTATAAGATAAAAATTAAAAGCGAACGCGTAAAACTTCTAAAAATAAATAATGGAATTCATTAAAGTTAATAAATAACCTGAAACTGAAAAGTTACAGCGACAGAATCAAATCATAATAATATTTGCTCGGGGAAATGGTACAAGCAGCAAATGGGTGCCACAGACTAGAGCTGGAATACCAAGCAGTCAAGGAAACGGTCAAGTGTTATAATGTAATGGGATTAGGAAAAATTGCAAGGAACTTGTACTCAGTCAAAGCGCCACGAGAATACAGATTATTTTCAAGGACAAAGATGCATGCTGATGCAAGCCCAAGAAATGGTGCAGTTTTGGATGAATAGGAACTCTCTCTTTTGGGCTGGTGAACAGGGCAAACACCTTTGATGCAATTGATAATCAACCGTCCAAGACTTAGCTCTGAATGAGGATAAATCTTCCAGCAGATGAATGTGACGCATTTTGATTCAGATTTGATGATGAACCGACTGCTCAGTTCAAATATTCATGGCCTATTGTCCTCAGTCGGGTCAGCAAATCCATAAGCTGGTCCATCTAATGCATCAATCTTATCTGAGGTACATACTCTAGAAAATGCTATTGATCATAGTGTCTCTAATCAGGACGAACATGAGATCCATAATAAAGTACAACCCCGTTATATGTTATTGACACAACTAGTGTCCATATGGGGAACAGTAATGTTATTCATGATGAACAATACTTGTCGGTCAATGACATTTCTGATGTACCAAGTTGTGCATCTACCGCGTCTAAAAATTGTATGTGGTATCGCCTATGATTGATGCTTCGTTCCTCATGACCCAATAGCCACTGAACTTAAGATCTACAAGGAACAGGTTGCCATTTATGAGCAACGTGCTAAGTTTGAACTGACTGAACGTGAACAACGAATGGATGATCAATGCGATGCATATGTTCCAAAATCTAATAAAATGGAAGAGAATATTACAAAGACTCTTCAACGTTCTATTTACAACTAAGTCCAACTATAGAAAACAATAAATAATCGGGAAGAAACCGTAACGACTTTGAAACAAGAGTTTAAACAGAAAGAGTCAAAATTCTTGACTGATTTTTCCAATCTGAAACACCTTAACGATAAACTTGAGAATAAGCTTCACTCACAAGATCAATCCATTCAAACTGTCCATATGATGTTAAATCCTACTCAGGTGTATGATCAAAAGACTAAAACTGCACTAGGTGCCCAGAACCCTTTTTACCTCAGACAGGCCAAAAAGGCCTAACCGGCACTATATGATGGTGATGAACTTCTTAAGCCTCATCATGTGCCAGTAATTGTATCAACTTTAGAAGAAATTAGAGATAGCTGAAGCAACTAGGAATAAACCTCGCAGTGAAAATGAATGGCTACTGTCTGTGGAAAAAGATGTTAATTACGCCCCCTAACTACTCAAAAGAAAATTTCATGGCAACATTCACCCCTCAGACTCAACTGACACCTGAGCAAGTATTTTGGTCCTTAGATCTAGCAAAACGAAAGGCCGAAGAGCTAAAGGCCAATGCAACACCCCTGCCTGTCCTACCACCTGCGACTGTGTATCCTCCCAATACACCGGCCCATCTGGTCCCTAGAACGCTTCCAACTACAAGTCAAGTAAATATTGGTCTGTATGTAATTACTCAACTATTTTGGGATTTTGAGAAAACTTGTAAAAAGCGTATCACACCAACCGGCATAACTGAAGGGGAAAGGGGTTTTGAACAAACAAAAAGGTGTTACTTAACCGAAGTAATTCCATTTTTCAATCTACTCAAAGAACATTTTGAAGGAATTCAAAAATCTCTAGTCACTGAAGTTAGGGCAATGAAAGCCGTTTTTGAAAATTTGGAAGCCGAAGTGGACCAGAATGAGACAGACTTACGGAGTGGTGAGATTGAACGGAAAAACCTTCTCATCACCAATGAGAACTTAGTTGCTGAATGCTTGTCCAAGATGTGTTTTATACTGCAACGGATTCTGTACAAGAACGTGATCTAATTTTCTGACAATGCATGATGCTTTCACTAGTGCTCAGGAACCAATGCCAAACCTTGAAATCTGAAAATTTTAATCTGAGAAACAAGAATTCAAAATGATGACACAACTAATATACAAACATTTCTCCAAACTTGAAGATGAAACACTTTCAACTTACAAATTAAGGTATCAAAATCTCCAAAGAAGCGTTTTGAAACAAAAAACCATGACATCTCGATGCCCCCTCCTGGATCAATTGGATACACTGATTGTGATTGGGAAACTAAATGAACAGATTCAAAGTCGAGGCAATACGATTCGTGAATTAAAGGAGAAAATCTCTCGCTTAACAAAGAAGAATAGTGATACAACATACCCATTTTGACCTTAAGCCTTTAGTTCTCAGAACAAAGATTTAAACTGCAAGCTCAATTCCCTTTACAACTCAATGAATGCTTTAGGGAAGAAATGCAAAAGTTAAGCAGTATTATACGGAGTTTGTATGATTTAATAATATAACTGCGTCCAAAACCACTGACAGGAAACAACTCATTGTTATCTGAAAATGACACCATTAAGGATCAACTATAAAAGAGAATATCAAATGTGTCACTATACCTGATTATAAACCTAAAGGTGGCTGGCTCCGGTAGATTTCCTATAGATTTGAACCAATTCCCTCCCCCCCCCGACTCAAGAAGACTCGGAAGTGCATCTACAAACTATATCGACCGCCTTAAGTAAAATGTAGAAACCCTTCGTGTAATATTATAGGATGCTAAGGTAGAAAGACCATTGGGATACCTCTCTTGTCATCGGCTTGCCCATTACACACTAACACTCTCAGGAGCTGTTAGAATAGAATAGGCAACTGTCCTAGAGACTTAGACCCTCGCATAAAACAAAAAGCCTCTACGCAATTCACTTAGGAAAAAGGAGAGTTACTTTTGTCGAACCACATGAAACCTCGACTCATAACACACCACCACAAGTTGAGAACCAGAAAATACATTTCGACTAACATTCCTGGAATTCCTTCTCTAGGAGTAAAAGGTGCCTCAGCAGCTAGCAGGTCAAAGCCTAGGAGCAATACAAAGAAAGATAGGACCTTGCCAGCTAAAAGTGCATTGAAACAAGCATGAGCCCATTCTAGGATAATAAGTCAAATGAAATCCATAAGAATCATATTGATTTCTAGTATTAGCTATATAGCATCGACTGTAATATAATTTGAATTCTAATACTTCTTGCAAAACTTGTAACAAATGCTTAATTTCTGTTAATCATGATCAATGTGTTGTGCGTTCTGAGATGTGTGTGAAGCAATCCTCTGCCACTAAAGTGTGGCGGGTTAAGCACGTTAAGCAAGTTTGGAAGGCCACAGGAAAATTGTTTACCACCATCGGCCATCAGTGGCGACCCACTGGCAGACTATTACCTTTAGGAGATCAGTGGCCTTTAACTAGGAATACTCCACCTAACGTATTGCCTACAAAAAACAATGAAGCCCACTGTAGACTTCTCCTGTTAAGGAAGAAAGTGCCCATTAGTTAGGTTTAACTGCTCTATAAACAGTTAATTGTTTAGGCCAGCTGGATCCACAGGAAAACTATTGCCCCTGTAGGCATATAATCTTGCGTGCACAACCAACCGGACCCCAAAAGCAATTGGGGATCAAATGTACCAAATGTAATTTTCGCCTTTGTTCAAAATGCAGTTTGTACAATCATGTCTCTGGTATTTGTACTCAGGCTGCACAAAAACATATGACTGGAGATCGCTCACCTCGCTCCACGCACAGGAATTTCGTGAAAAAGTTAATTGTGACTGTTTTTCGAAACTTCGGAAACGACCATATTGGTGCAATTATGGGATATGGGGATTATGTCATTGGTGAACCAGTAATTTCCAGGGTATACTAATGTAGAAGGACTGGCCACAACCTTTTCTCTGCGGTCCAATTTTGTGATTTCAGATCTTGACGTTGCCTTCAGAAAAGCACCCATGCTTCGTCCAGACATAGAGGGTGTCGAATCTTAATTAAAGGAGTCGTGTAACGAACTTATACACCATTTCCGTTGAAGATATGATGAGGTCCTCTCCCATTTGCTTACTGTCTAAAGCCCCCAAGAACAAATCCTGGTTATGGCATCGTCGCCTAAATCACTTAAACTTTGGCACTCTCAATGATCTTGCTCATAAAGATCTTGTTAGAGGTTTACCTCGGTTGAAGTAAAAAGGATAATCTGTGTACACACATGTCAACGTTGGAAAGAAGCAGGAAAGCTACCCACAAACCAAGATGATTAACCACCATTACGGAGACTTTTACACACCCTTCACATCGATTTTTATGTGGACCGCTAAGAGATGCAGAGTATAAATAGGAAAAATACATTTTGGTAATAGTCGAATGACTCACTACTCCAGTTTACATGGTTGAAAGTTTTTGAGATCCAAGGATGAGACTCGCCGTTTGTTGTAATCATCTGTTAAAACAACCTTCAAGTGGTCTCAACAAAACTGTCCTACCTATCGAAGGTGGAACTGAAAATGGCACCGAATTCGTTAATAAAAATTGACAGATTTCTATGAAGCATTGGCATTACTCACTGTGACGACCGTGGCCAAGAACCCCTAGCAGAATGGTATTGTTGAACGAAGGAATCGCCCTCTTGTTGAAGCTGCTCGAACAAGGTTGATATTCTCTAAGCTCCCTTCGTTCTTGGGCGAAGCTGTGGCTACTGCCATTACACCCAAAACCGTCCCTTATACAAACTCTTCACCAACAAAACCCCCATATGAACTAGTGCATGACAAGAAACTGGATCTCATATATCTACTGATATTTGGGGCTTCTCTGCTACCCAACAAACGACTATGCGAAGATCTTGGCAAATTGAAAGCTAAAGCAGACATTGGGTTCTTTGTTGGTTACGCACCAAACAGGAAGGGTTACAGAATCTACAACAAACGAACCCGACAAATAATGGAAACTATTCACATTACATTCGATGAGCTGACTGGGCAAACGGCTCCTATACACTCCAGTTTAGGACCCAATCCCAACCTTTTGACGCCTGGACCTATAAGTTCAGGGCTCGTACCTAATTCTGCTCCTGCTATTCTGTATGTACCTCCCACCAATAAAGATTTGGAGCTGTTGTTTCAACTGATGTTTGATGAATATTTTGAGACTCCAACGGGTGATCATCAGATGCCTCATGTCCCTGCAGTTCCACCCTCGGTCATTCCAACCGGTCCATCAGTATCTATCTCATTTGATCACGATGCACCATCAGGCAATCACCCATCATCTTCGGGTCATCAATCCTCTTCAATACATCAAGGTGTTACCGTTGAGCATTCGTTTGAAGTAAATCCTTTTGCTGCAGCTGATCCCGATCCATTTGTTAATGTGTTTGCCCCAGATCAGAACTCTGAAGCATCATCTTCTAGGGTAATCGCGATAACTGAACCCAACTAAACCACTCTGCCTCATGAACATCTCTGAAAATGGACCGCCTCTCATCATATTGATAATATTATTAGGAACCCTTCTCGACCGGTATCCACTCGGAAGCAGCTTGCTACGAATGCTTTGTGGTGCTTCTACAATTCAGTATTGTCCAAAGTCGAACCGAAAAACTTCAAATCTGTTGTTACTGACGCCTGCTGGTTTCAAGCCATGCAAGATGAAATCCATGAATTTGATCGACTGGACGTATGGGAGTTAGTGCCACCTCTAGACTGTGCAATGATTATTGCTCTCAAGTGGATTTATAAGGTGAAACTTGACGAGTATGATGACGTGTTGAAAAACAAGGCACGTCTTGTAGTGAAAGGATATCGTCAAGAAGAAGGTCTTGATTTTGAAGAATCCTTCGCCCCGGTCGCCAGACTTGAAGCTATCAGAATATTTCTTGCCAATGCTGCCAGCAAAAACTTGACAATTTATCAAATAGACATGAAAACTGCATTCTTAAATGGCGAGCTTAAAGAAGAAGTCTATGTGAGCCAACTGGTTCACAAAATAGTATCTATATGTAAAACAACTCAAATGCAAATCTCAACCAAATGCCCTTGACCAAGGCAAAAGGTCAAAATCTACACAAAGAGATTAAATATA
>BQNB010178765.1:2648-12839 GCA_026074375.1 Tanacetum coccineum
CTCTCAAAAATATATATAATATAATATATAATACGTATATTAAACCGGGTAAATATGATCACCCGGGTCGTTATCCCCAATGACTAGTGAAATTGAAACCTCGTTTAAGCTTGGATTGTGATTTGAATGTAGCAAAGATATTTTTGATAATCTATATCTACTAAATAAAAAAACAACAATTAAAATTTAATCAAAACGCGAAACTGACATTAAAACTAAGGCCAAAAACCTAAATTCTACAAAATTAAACCTAATTTTTATTTTTCTTTTTAAATGTATTCTAATTGACCTAAAACGAAGTTTAAAAAAAACTAGAACGAAAACGGAGTTAAAACGAGAGATAAAAAGTTAAAATCGAGAACGGGAACGAAACCCGCTCTTTAAAAAGTGAATTTTTGCAAAATAGACTCTACGATAGTGAAACTAATTTTCCTACAAACTTTATGATAAAAGAAAATTTTACAAAAAAGATTTTTATTTTTCAGATTACTTTTCTATTTTTTATGATTTTTTTAAGTTTTAAAAGAAAATAAAAGATTAAAAATACTAAACTTATAGTAAAAATTCTAGAAAAAATTCAGAAAATAGCTTAAGCTATAAGAAACCTAGGAAAAATAAGCCCGAAGTCGTAGCTTATAAAATAAGCTACGAAATAAGCTTAACAGCTTATTTGGCTTATAAAGCCAAAAGGTGTATAAAGGATTAATTAAAGAAAGAAGTAACGGATGAGCTATTGAAGCAAACTGGTTAAGGCATTGGTGTTGTGTGTGGGAGGTCGTGGGTTCGAGGCAGGCAAACCCCAACTTTTTGCACTTTTATTTTTTTTACTTTTATGAAAAACTAAATACTAGGACTTATAGAAGACACAAAAATAAGCTACTTTAACAAAGGAAACATAAGCTAAAACTAACTTATAAGCTCTAAAACAGCTTATATAAGCTGCTGTCACAGTAAGTGGGCTTTTGGCCTTGGTTTCACTAAATAAGCTATAAACTACTCAAATTAAGCTCAAATGGAAAAGCAAAAAGTGTTCTAGGCAGCTTATGATGAGCTTAATCTATAAATGCAAAGAAATCTAAGCTAGAAGTACTTTTAAGCTACTGAAATTAAGCATGACTTAAGCAAACTCAGGAAATAAGCTAAATAGCACAAAATCCAAATAAGCTAAAAACCTTAAAAAAAACTAAACTAGACTATAAGCTCCTCAAAACTAGTTAAGCTACTTATAATCTATCTATTTAAGCTATAAAAACTATTATCTTAAGCTAAAATTAAGATTTAACAATCTACTTAATTGACCTACTGTTTTTGGCTTTTGAGGTTTTTTTTAGTGACTATTGACAGCAAAATTAAGCTAAGAAAATAAGCAATAAATCTAAATCTATTACCTAATCTATATTAAGCTACCTCTAAACTATATACTACCTTAATTTGAAAAGCTAAGTCCTAAGATTACTTGGCTTAATCTTAAGCCAAAAGTGACAGCAGTACTAACTTATTGTTAGTACTGGTGCACTTTGCACAAGTGCAACACAAAGGTGCAGGTTTCCTAAGGGAAACCTTGCACTTAGACACACTCAAATTGTGTGTATAAACACAATGCAAGCAAGATCCAAGCCTTAAGGGCTTTGGATCAAAATTTCACAAGCAAAAAGATAGTCAAAAACTGCCCTGGTGTAAAAACAAAGATAATAAGCCATATCTTTTGAAATTTTGAACTCTAACTTATAAAAACTAAATGAAAACTAATCTTAAATGAAAACTCAGCTGACTCAAGCAAATTGCACAAGTAATGTTGACTTTTAGAGGTCAAACACACTTATGCCAAACACCCCTTTACTACTATGACAGTTATGATTAAGCTACTAAATTTGAAATCTATTAAACAAATGCTTAATACCAGACAATTAATAGATTAAAACAACTTTAATAAGCATGAATTAACAACTAGATAAGCAATAATCTAAGACTTAAGCTATTTTACTATATTTTTGGTTTTTTAGAGGTTTTTAAGACAATTATATGAAAATCTATGATTCAAACTAAGAAAGTTAAAAACAGATAAACTATTGAGACTAATTAGCTAAATAAAACACAAATAAGCAACAATAAGCAAGCTTAATAAGCAAATAAGCAGATCTGAATATAGAAAGCAAAGAAATCACTATTTAAAGCTAGAATAAAAGGAAATGAAAGAGAAACTTACAAACTCCTCTAGCTAAACAAGAGGTTCCCAAATAGGGCAGCTTCAAGCTCCCTAGCTTATTAGATAAGCTAGGGTAAAGTCCTTGGGATCTCTTCCAAGTTAAGATCCCCTTCCAAAAGCTCAATTCCAATAAGATCCATGATAAATGTAAGTTACACTGTTTTAAGGTTTAGAAAGGATTAAATCTGAATTGATTAAGCTCTATTTCAGCTTATAGACTGAAAGAGCTTATTAGCTTATTGAGACAACTTGGCTTATTAAGATAGCTTATGAAAAAGAAATTTGGAGAGATTAAGAAAAACTGAATTTCATTAATAAAAAGCTTTCTTACATTACTTAAAAGGAAAATTACAAGATTAAAAACACCATTAAGCTAGAAATTAAAATTTAAGCTACAACTAAATTAAGCTACGACTCGATAAAAAACTACATATGAGAGGTGTTGACCTATTTATAGGCTGCTTGAATCTTATAGCTTCTTGACTTGCTTCCAATCTTTTAATCTGCGCCATATCATTTCTTTATTCATTTGGAAGCCCAATCCAAAAATTAAAAATTTGGGCCGTTGGATCAAGCTGTGGACACCTGAGGATTGCCAACGTGTCATTCTCTTTTGGATGCATTTGTGCTTCTTTTGTGAGTGTTTAAGCATAAAAAACCACACCCCTTGTGCTTCTTCCATTGATACGTGGCATGAGCTTGATAGAGGGATACTTAGAGCCTTGATTTGACTAATCTCTCCCTGCCATCTTGTAAACGATCACTTGAATTGACTTCCTTGACCCTCAATTTGGAAAAGCCCTATGATTTTGACCTTGGGTAAACACGGGGAAGACGGGTGAATAGTAAAATGGGTTTCGCGCCCATTTTTTTGACAGTTAAAACTGTTATTACTTTGGCCTTTTGACACTTTTAGTCCCTTTCATTCCTTTCTTCTTTTCTAGTTATAAACAACTTTGGGAAAGTGCAAGTTTGGTCCTTGAAGTTTATATAAAAGATAAATGGGCTAGGGTTTTGGGCTTTTGTGAAAGTTGAGGGACCAAGGTGAAACATTTTGAGGATTTGACTGAGGCTTGACTTTTCTGGCTTTGTCTTTGAATCTTTGGCTTCTTTTTAAACTCTTCTGATTCTCGTGTCCGTGCTTGCCCGTTTTTGACTGTTTTCTTGTGATTTGTGACTTATCCATACCTGCACACACAAAACACAAATACAAGCATATTTTTGCTATTTTTGGTCTGTTTTGGGTTTAATTGGGTTATTTTAGGTACAAACGGATATGTGTATTTTACACTTATCACTACCCCTGGACCTGCACCTGCACCTGCACCTTCTTGATCTTGGGGAAGCATAGCAGCTAAAAGTTGCATAGGTTGCCCCTCAAAGTTGAGCTTCATATTAGCAAAAAGTTTACTAGATAGCTTGAACACATGGTATTGTCTTGCAAAACTAGTTTCTATACCCAAAATGGTTTGAAGTATTTCTGGTTACATTAAGAACTTTTTAGCATTTCCTATGTTACTAACCATCCCCTTAAAAATGTAGCTAGACCAGTTAAATTTTCTCCCATCAGATAGACAAATAAGAGCAACAGCAAGTGAGCTACCAAATTGATCCCAACTACCAGACTTGGTACTGAGACAGTGAAGAATGGTGTGGACCAAAAACCTCCATTGAGGTGAAAACTTGTTCTTGTAAAAGGTTAACTTGCCTTCAGTGACATACCCAAGGTTATCCATTCCAGAATAGATTTCCGCAATGGGTAAATCATCAATACCACCATCATCAGCTAATTGAAGTTGACTTCTTACTGAGTCCTCAGTAATGGTGTAGGGAGTCTCATCAATGGTAGCTAGGATAGCTGGGGGACCTAACTCAGGAGACCTGAGTGTAGCCATAGACCAGAATTGTTTGACTAATGAGTCAAAGATGATGGGGTCATTTGTGAGAGCATACCTTATGTGAGAAGCCCTCAAGAAGTCAAGAATCTAATGATAATCATCACTTCCTGTGGGTTTTTGCAAATAACCCACTTTGTTGTGTTCGTCCCTGTATCTTAGTGCGGCCATTGATGATTTTGAAATAGGGTTGAGATTTTGTGCTGGGTGTAGATCGCAATTGAGAGTTGATACTGGTAGAGAGTGTAATTTATTATTATATAGATAAATGATCTCAATTTCATATAGGACCGTTTGGAAAATTAGGGTTATATGGAAAAAGTAACTGTTAAATGATGAGAAAACAGTAATTATCAATTTAAATAGGATTAAACCCTTTGACGAATAAAAATGCCAAAAATATCATAACGGTAACTTTTAATGAAGATAAAAGTCTATTTACTATCTACGGCAGAATGGACATAACCAGCCAAAGAAAGTCAACCGAAGGTAAATTAAGATTACTGTAGGAAGTGGTCAACCGGTGGGAAAATAACATTACTAGTAGGAAGTGGTCAACACGTTGAGAAAATGGAAATTACCAGTGGACTCTGGTTAACACAGACGGAACACTTGAAACTACCAGTATGAACTCTTTTTCATCAAAATATGCCACCTGGTCCATTGTTTTTACACTAGAAAATCACTAATCCACCCTCTTGAATCCATTAGTCTGCAAAAGTTGAGCCAATTAATAAAACATATACAATAAATGGTTAAAGAAAACTAACTTTTCAGAATGAACTAATTACAGACAAGCAGAGGAGCTAAAAACTACCAGTAGAAAAAAGTGAAAAAACTACCAGGTAGAAAATTACATCTAATAGGAGAAATAGAGTGTAGCAAGAAAAACTAAGTTGGTAATTTTTTTTTAAATAACAACATTTTATGAACTTTTACAAACACAGTCCTCACCTTGGACTTAAATCCTCCCTCAATCATAGTATTCAATGGATTGTGCATCCCAATGTTAACTCAAGATGAGTAAACTAGGTCCATCATAATGCCTTGGTTAACAAATCAGCCACATTATCATCAGTATGTATTTTAAGCCACTTGATTTAAGTTTCTTGTATTAGAATTCTCTTTATGAAATGGTGCCTAATTTCTATGGGCTTAGTCCGTTGAGTGAAAAACTTAGGTTTATAACTACTGCAATGGTTCTTTGGTTATCAATAAAGATTTTGGTATGATAAGCTATTAACCCATAATCTAAACAACTGATTTTGTATCCTGTGTACTGACTATAACAGTTAGCAGCAGCCACATACTCACTTCATGAAAGAGGTAGCCACAATGTTTGCTTCTTGCATTTGCCATGAGATCAACCTCCTACCCAGAAAATGACATCCACCAGTTGTAGATTTCCTATCCTTGTTTGCCCCAGCATAATCAAGTCACTATAATTCAAGCACAAAAGGTGACTCTCTAGCGTGTTACCATAAGCACAACCTAGTTGGCTTTAATGATACTTGAAATCTTCTTCACTGCTTCGCAATTTGAAGTAGTAGGTGTGATTGATTACTTGAGAAAGCACTGACTGCAAACATTTTATCAGGCTGAAGTGTCAAGTACATTAGTGAAACCTATCATGGATCTGTACAGTGTACATTTACAAGCTATACAGGTTTATTCTTGGACTTAGGTTTTGGAGCTTCATAGGGTGTAGTGCAGTCTGACAACACTCCAATCAAACTTCTTTTGGATCTCTTGTACATACTTGTCTTGGCTGATAAAAATTCCATTAGGTCTTTACTGAACTTGTAATCCTAGGAAGAAAGTAAGTTCCCCCATAGCACTCATTTCAAATTCTCCCTTCATCAAGGCCTCATACTTCTTCACACCAGGCCTTTCTTTGTAGATCCAAAGATTATGTCATCCACGGTAAATTGTACCAAGATGATATCTCTTTTGGCTACTTAAGAAAGAAGAGTCTTGTCAATGGTGCCTCGTCTGTAACCATGTTTTACAAAAAGGTAGAAAGGTTGCATACAAGCCCTTAGTAATTTAATGCTTGATGAAAGTCCATATAGAGCTTTGACTACTTGTAGACCTTGTTTAGATGTTGAGGATCCACAAATCCTTTTGGTGAGTGACATATTAAAAACCCCCTTTTCTCATCAATTCTTTATAAAGGAAACGCACTCTTAACATCCATCTGATAAACCATAAATCCCATGTAAGAGGAAAATGCTATAAAACAATCTGATTGCCCTCTATTGTGCAATAGAGCAATATTTCATCATAATCCAATGCCCTCCTTCTCTGTTGTGTCCGTGAGCTACAAGTCTAGCCTTGTTTCTGACATCAAATTCCCTGCATCTCTTTGTTTTTAAGTATCCACTTATTCCCAATAGCATATTTACTTCAGGCAAATCAACAAGAACCTCATCATTTTGAAATTGAACCTATTGTTTTTTTCATTTTAATTATATATCATTTTTCCTGCATAACATAACACCAGCTTGGATATTCAAGACTAAGCTAACTTCTTGGTTCACTTGAGAAAAGAAAATCATGCAAACAAGACAATGTTGAAAGTCTGTATGATTGTCTCTTTACTGGTCATGAATATAACTGATAAAAGCAGATTCACCAGTAGTAGTCTTATTGACCTTGCTTCTCGTTTGCACAGCTGAAGTATGATCCCCAATAATCAAAGATTGAGGATGAATTGTATTGATTCGCTTAGTTGCCACAGGACTGACTTCTACAGTTGATGCTAAATAAAAAAAAAATTTTTTTAGATTGCACCAAACTTCTCATCATAGGATGAAGAAAAGAAAATACAGTGAGGTTCATTATTTCCAAGGTCTGATGGACTGGGGAATCTTGTTGTTGGCTTATCATTAAAGAATGAGTCAGTTGGACTACCAGTAGGAACTGGAACACCACTAGTAGGAACTGAAACTCACTAGGAGAAATCATTGTATCACTAGAAGGAACTGGGGATGCTACAGTTGAAAATGTTTTTGTACTTGCTTCTTCGGAAGTTCCTCAGCATCTTTTGACATCAGAGGTGGCTCTTTGTCCTGCCTTTCAGCCTTGCAAGCTCCTGTTTGAAAATATTTCACTTCAGCAGATCAAGAGGAGAATCATCCACTTCATCACCAGAAGTATCTTTAGGCTCAGCCTCTTGAATGCTGTGTGATGGATAAGAAGGGAAAATGATGAATTGTTCATCACATTTTGAGTCTGAATCCATACATCGTGTTACCTGCAGGGTTTGTTGATAGCTTTTGTGTTCCTACTGATTGGTTAGCTTTATCATGTTTTAATAGCCTAAAAGTATCAGTTAAATATCGAGGTTCAAATACCATTCATAACCAAACACTGTACTTAGGTTTTCCACTCAAGATTCACAATTCATAGTCTCTTCTACCCTTTTATTAGGCACATTGTACACCCTGTAGCTCTATTACTTGCAGAGTATCCAACAATGTAGCCTTCATCAGCCTTGCCATCAAACTTACCCAAATGATCACTTGTGTTTAGAATGGTCACATGACACCCAAAGGTTTAAATGACTGATGAAGGAATGTTCCCAGTCAATAAGGCATATGGTGTCTTATTATGAGGACTAGTTACCAACACTCTATTCAAGACATAACAAGCAGTTCTTACTGCTTCAGTCCAAAACATAGTAGGTAACTTAGAGTCAGCCAACATAGTTCTAGCTGCCTCTATGAGGGTTCTATTTTTCCTCTCAGCAACCCCATTTTGCTGTGGGGTTCTGGCATTACTATAATCCCTCTTCATCCCTTTTGACCCACAGAGTTCAATAATATGAGCATTTTTAAACTTTGTACTTCACATCTTATAGCTTTTACCTTTTTGTTCAACTGGTTTTCTATAAGATTAATAAAGTCCTTAAGGATAGGATAGGTCTCATCCTTGGTGAAGGTAGGATTACTGGAAAAGGGACAATCAGAACTCCCACACTGGATTTTGAAAATGTCTACTATGTGAAGGAACTACAACAATTCAACTTGTTCTCCATCTCTCAGATTTGTGTCAAGAAGAATAGAGTTCTCTTCACAGACACTGATTGTCTTGTGTAATCCAAGGACTTCATGCTTCTAGATGAAAGTATGGTGGTACTTAGGGTACCACGGAAACATAATCTTTAACCAATAAATGGAATAATCTTTATGTCTAGGGGTTAATTTAGCCTTGTTTAGCGGCAAAAGCCTCAATTGATGAATATGTGAAAATGGCATAGGAGGATGGGTCATTGTGAACTATAAAAACATGGGAACATATGGATAAAGGGTAACTTAGTTATTAAAGATACCCTCTAAAATTTTCTAAGGAATGCCCATACTGTGTTGCATGTTGTAAAGGCAAGCAAACACAAGCTCTTATAAGGGCTCTTACTGACTGTGGCTCCATTTTCTGGCCTTTGGCCAATTTGCTTCATATGGACTCTCTTTGGTCCATACATCAATTTGAAGCATTGACCACAATATATTACTGCCTTGTGATCACTGATGACTATAGTCAGGTTTTGTTGGGTTTTCTTTTAGGAAACAGAAGGATGAGACCGTGTCCTATTCTTAAGGACTTTTTAATCTTGTAGAAAAAACAGTTGGAACAAGAAGGTAAAAGCTTATAAGATGTGATAATGGTACAGAGTTAAAAAATGTCATATTATTGAACTCTGTGGGTCAAATGGGATAAACAGGATTTATAGTAATGCAGAACCCTCAGCAAAATAGGGTTTGTCTAAGAGGGAAAAATAGAACCTCTTTAGAGTCAGCTGAACTATGTGGCTTGACTCTAAGTTACTTATATGTTTTTGGGATGCACAGCAGCAAGAAATCTGCTTGTTATGTCTTGAATAGAGTGTTGGTAACTAGTCCTCATAATAAGACACCCTATGCCTTATTGATTGGGAACATTCCTTAAGTCATTCATTTTAAACCCTTTGGGTCTCATGTGACCATTCTATACACAAGTGATCATTTGGGTAAGTTTGATGGCAAGGCTGATGAAGGCTACATTGTTGGATACTCTGCAAGTAATAGAGCCTACAGGGTGTACAATGTGCCTAATAAAAGGGTAGAAGAGACTATGAATCTGAGGTATCTTGAGGAAAAACCTAATGTACAGGGTCTTGGTCATGAATGGTATTTTGACCTGGATTATTTGACTGGTACTTTAGGCTATAATCGTGATAAAGCTAACCAATCTGCAGGAACACAAGAAGCCTCAACTAACCCTGTAGGTACACAAGATGCTTATTCAGACTCAGAATGTGATGAATAAGTCATTATTGTCCCTTCTTATCCATCACACAACATTCAAGAGGCTGAGCCTAAAGATACTTCTGGTGATGAAGTTGATGATTCTCCTCTTGATTCTGCTGAAGAAATTTTTCAACAGGAGCTTGCAAGGCTGAAAGGTCAGGAACAAAGAGCCACCTCTGATGCAAAAGATGTTGAGGAACTTCAGAAGAGAGCAAGTACAAAAACAGTTCCTCCTGGTAGCATACCAGTTCCTACTGGTAGCATTCCAGTTCCTACTGGCAGTCCAACTGACTCATTCTTTAATGATGAGCCTACAACAAGATTCCTCGGTCCATCAAACCTTGGAAATAATGAACCCTCACCTGATATTTTCTCTTCTTTATCCTATGATGATGAGTTTGGTGCTGATCTAAACAATTTAGCATCAACTGTGGAAGTCAATCCTGTGGCAACTAAGCGAATCAATACAATTCATCCTTAATCTCTGATTTTTGGGGATCATACTTCAGCTATGCAAACGAGAAGCAAGGTCAATAAGACTACTACTGGTGAATCTGCTTTTATCAGTTATATTCATGACCAGTAGAGAGACAATCATACAGACTTTTAACATTGTCTGTTTGCTTGTTTTCTTGCCCTTGAAGATCCAAGCTGGGTTGATGCTATGCAGGAAGAAATGCAACAGTTCAAGTTTCAAAATGTATGGGTTCTTGTTGACTTGTGATTGCGGGTTTTCACACTATAAATATATATAATATATAATAAAATATAAAATATATAAATAAGTATAAAAATCAACAAG
>BQNB010178766.1:0-10409 GCA_026074375.1 Tanacetum coccineum
AAAGACTTATGTGCATCATGTTTTGGGAAGTCTATGTTGTCTTTTGTAATATGAAACAAAGAACAAGTAAAGCTATAAGCTTTTGTAATATATCTTTTATTTAAATCCAATGTATCAGTTTAAACGACTTTTGAGTCGTTCTTATATATATCTTGTGCTGTTGATCTTGAAGTAACATGCCCCGGATCCTTATTCCGCTGCGACCCATTTTGGGGGTGTTACACTTGTGTTGACCATGTTGACCAAGGGTTGACTTTGGTTGACCTTTGATAGCATTCTCTCGGCTCTTTGTATGCTCTTCTGTTCCCGTGTCCGAGTTTGTCTGGTTTTGACCGTTTTCTTGAGATTTTTGCAATATCCGTACCTACACAATTACAAAGACAAAATAAGCAGTATACAAACATTTTAAGCACAATTTTGTCTTTTTAGGGCCTATTTTGATATAAAAAGGATATGTGTTTTCACACATATCAAAATTCCCCAAACTAAGCGATTGTGTGTCCTCACATAATATTATATGCTCTATAACCAAATACCTCAAAACTTACAAGAAACAAATAAGCACTTAACTTAAGACTGTTTACCAAACAGTCCCTAAGGGTACCTTTAAGCTTATTTTGAGATAAGCTAATGGATCCTTATGACCAAATAGCTTATCACACTAAGAAATGGACCTGGAATTCTACTTAAAACCACTTCCTAAAAGTATTTTGAAATTAAAATAAGCTAAGAAAAGGCTACTTGAAAAAGACTGTATACTATTTTTTTTCAGAGTTTAATAAGAATGAACTTTTTAAGCTAATTAAACCTAAGTGATTAAGCTAGAAAATGCAAAATAAGCTTAAATCTAACTTATCTAATGTCTAATCTATAAACTTAATGAATTTTAAAGCCTAAAAACTAAATAAGCTAATCCTAATTAAGATCAAAAGATCACTGCAGTTTAAGACTGTAGTGGTACAACCTGATGCAAATGACCAAGATGTAAAATCTCAAATGCAAGTTTCCTTAAGGGAAAAACCTGCACTAGACACTCTATTTGAGTGTGTTTTGACACAATGGAAACACAAACAAGCTCAATGAGCTTGGATCAAAATTTTAAGCAAACTAAGAAAAAGGAAAAGCTCCCCTGGTGCACAGGCATAAAGAATAAGCAACAAAATCTTCAAAAGCTTAAACTAATGCTCCAAACCTTCTTAAATCCTTATCATATTTGATAATCAAACTGACCAAAGAAAATTACCAAATTCTTTTGACTTTTGAAGGTCAAACAAGCTTATTCCAAACACACCTTTAGGCTAATGACATATTTTATTAAACTTAGTAATTTGAAATCTATTTAACTAAACCTTAATACCAGATTACTAACAGCTTATAACAAGCTTAATAAACATGAATCAATAACTAAGACAAGCTAGAATCAGAGATCTACAACTATGCTAACTAATTTTTTTGTTTTTTTAGAGATTTTTAAGACAGAATATGAAATACCATGATCTAATACTATTAAGCTAAAAACAGATTAAGAGTAATGACTATTAAGCAAAATGAAACACTAATAAACTCAAATAAGCAACTAAATTAAGCTAATAAGTAAATCTATACTAATAAGCAATTATTAAGCTAAATATTAAAAAATAAGGATATTAAAGGAAAACTTACTTGAAGCTTTAGCTAAACAAAAGCTAATTGCTCAAATGAGCTTATCAACAGCTCTGGCTTATCATTTAATAAACAAGAAAGTCAAAATTGTGACAAAAACACTTATTTTATTTTTGAAAATTTTAAAATTTTCATATTTTTGAAAATTTTTTGGTGGGAAAACGGGGTACATGAGAACAACGATAAAAGTAGGTAAGATATATCGTAGATATACGTACCCATACTAAAAATCAAACATGTGTCCTCAAATGTTTCTAGCCAAGGACTTAAGAAACTATACTAGACTCCAAAAGGTCAAATGTATAACTCAACATGAAGAAGAGTATCACAAAAAATCTATAGCGTTTATTAATTGTCGTTATAAGATAACATGTTAGTCGATAATAATCTTTGGATATCGGATTTCCCCAAACTAATGGCAAGCAAAGGCTAGGAAGCTCGAGTGGACCAGGACAAATCCCGAACACTGAGAGTCTTTAGAAAATTTGGGTCAATTCTTGCAAAACAATCACAAGTACACATAACAAACAGGAATCGGAAGAGTACAAGCCTCCTCACAACACATTAGAAGCTAGAAAGAAAATAGAAAATGGATAAGCATGGGGTGCCTCCCACGAAGCGCTTTGTTTTTGGTAACGGGTCCATATGCTTGACTCGATCCCTGAATTCATTCGTCCTTAGGGAAAGTCTGGAGATCCGGGACAACCATGGTTGGTGTGTCCCCTCCGAAGTAGTGCTTAAGTCGGTGGCAATTCACTTTGAAGTTTGATCCGTCAGAGTGAGATAATTTTGCAGTGCCATATGGAAAAACTTCGGTTATGGTGAAAGGGCCGGACCATCGGGTTTTAAGCTTTCCCGAGAATATCTTTAGACGAGAGTTGAAAAGCAAGACTTGATCACCAACATTGAAAATGCGGTTTTTGATCTTTGAGTCGTGAAGCTTCTTCGTCCTCTCCTTATAAATCAAAGAATTCTCGTATGCTTGATCACGAAGCTCATTAAGTTCATTAAGTTGCAGCTTACGGTGATCGCCCGTGGTTTTAAGATCGAAATTAGCATGTTTTAATGCCCAATACGCTCTATGCTCTAATTCGATAGGTAGATGACATGGCTTTCTATACACGAGTTTGTAAGGTGTGCAACCAATTGGTGTCTTATAAGCGGTACGGAATGCCCATAGAGCGTCATCAAGCCTATCGGACCATGAGGCATAGTTTTCTCCAACTGTTCTTTCTAACATACGTTTTAACATCCGATTGACACCTCGGACTTGGACCCACTCATTTGAGGGTGGTAAGCCGGTAGCAAGACGATGAGTGACCTATACTAGACATTACTTTTAGCAAATGTGTCATTACAGGAAAGGGTCCCCCGATCGCTTAGAATAGCTTCGGTGTACAGAATCGGGCAATAAAGAGATTTCAAAAAACTTACTTACAACTCTTAGCATCGTGAGTGGGGAGGCCTTAGGCTTCAACCCATTTGGATAGGTATCGACGGCTACGAGTATGTACTTATTTCTATAGATGAAGGGACAATGGTCCATAAAGTCTAGCCCAGACATCAAAGATTTCACATACTTGGATAGAATTTTGTGGCATCTCATCACGTTGTGAAATTTTTGCCTAACGCTGGCATGAGTCACAGTTTTTGACTAACTCATGGGCATCTTTGTAGATTGTGGGCCAATACAATCCTGAGTTAAAAACCTTTTTGGCTGTGTAGTTGGCACCGTAATGTCCCCCGGTGGGTCCACTATGGCAAGCTGTGAGGATGTCGACAACTTCTGGCCAAAACTTCACCGGATCAAATTGATCCGCAACAGGTTTTGAATAGAAAAGTGTTAGGGATTAAGATTGATGATTCAAAACCCAATAACAAAATGAAGAAAGAGAAACCAATGATAAGGACCTAATATGTAATAGATAGATAGCTTTGTTAGTAAGCTAGGGTTTGTAACCTCCCTCTATTATATAAAGAGGGGAGGCGTCTAGGTTACAATCATCCATTGATAGCAGACTTCTCCAATGAGAGTTTGAGAAACGCATAGAGCGTGTGTAGTGTAGTAGTAGTAGTTAGTTTCTTTTTTTATGATCAATAAAGAAAACTTTTTAGTACTGTTGATTGTGTTCTTTATTTTTATTTCCGTTGTTGCATTTCATTCAATGTTATATGCCCTAGTTGAGTCCAGATCTTGGTTTCAACAATTGGTATCAGAGCTAATGGCTCTTTGATATAGGGTTCATAAGGTTTTCGTGTTATATTTTATTGTGTTTTATCAAAATGCATATTGCTAATTAGGGTTCTTAAGGAAACCCTCAATTATTTAAAGTTGGCAGCAGTCAGGCTAGATAGCGAAGGCTGCTGGGTTTTTTTCTCAAACCTACCTCGAAGCATATGGATTGTTTACAGCTAGTACACAAGCAGTCACAATAACCACTTATACTTTTTGGGTTCGTAATGTCTTTGAACGATTATAGAGGTTTGGATGTTCCTACTGCTAAGCTTTTCTTAATTCCTACTGGTAAGCTTATGGTCATGCATAGTAGTTCTGCTGGTAGGCTTTTTGGTTCCTAATGATCATAACTTACGTTTATGTGTATATTATAGGGTCCACCTGACGCACATGGATCTTGGACGATGTGATGCTTATGGCATGTTTCTCTCATTGTTTTGGTTTGGTGTTTACATGTTGTTTTTTATCATTAACATTACTAATGTCGTTGTTTTGGTCCGGGACCAAACCAATTATTATTTTCAACTGGCTAGGAGGAGTTTTGATCAGGATCAGCGATGAAATCCTAACTGAGGTACAAATTTTATTTGTATCCAGGTAATAATTACTCGTTTTGATTGGATCAGACGAGTCTTATTATTGTTGAGATTGTGAGACTTCTGAGGGACGATTATGGGAGTAGGTCTGGCGTCAACGATGAACCATAACTAGTGTAATCACATGTCTTGTTTGCACTAAATCCGATAAGGATATTGTGAAGGGACGTTTGAGTGCAATTAGCTGTTTTAATCTTTTATGTAACAAGGTTCACCCTTTTGTGAGATGCAACAAAGGATTGAGGTAGATCGGGCTGAGGCAACAGTAATAAGAGAGGAGGAGGTTATTTGCACTTGGATTTTTCATTGATACCAACTATTTCAAGCCAATTAAAGTTCCGAGATTCAAGAGATGGTAGTATACTTTTAAGGGGAAGCTTATTGTTGATATACTTAACCATATACATGCATCACTTGAGGGGAAGCATTTACGAGTTGCACAAGACCCCTATTAGATGATTACAAAAGGGGAAGGGATGAGTCTCGATGTGTGCTTATTATTGTGTATGACATGTTATTAGCATTGTTTCTTCATGCGATTGTTTTGTAATATCAAATAGGGGAAGATTGTTAGGGAATTACAGATTTGATTGGATTACAAAAAACCCATAAACCGAAATGAAGAAAGAAGAAACAATGAAGGACCTAATATGTAATAGATAGATAGCTTTGTTAGTAAGCTAGGGTTTGTAACCTCCCTCTATTATATAAAGAGGGGAGGCGTCTAGGTTACAATCATCCATTGATAGCAGACTTCTCCAATGAGAGTCTGAGAAACGCATCGAGCGTGTGTAGTGTAGTAGTAGTAGTTAGTTTCTTTATTATGATCAATAAAGAAAACCTTATTAGTAATGTTGATTGTGTTCTTTATTATTATTTCCGCTGTGCATTTCAATCAATGTTATATTACCCTAGTTGAGTCCAGATCTTGGTTTCCACAAAATGGGTCGTCTCTAAAAAATGTGTTTGACATCTTGAAAATTTTGTTTTTTGCTGAGGTTGACATTCCTTTGACAATGAAATTCCCGCGTGGTATTTTACATAATCGGCAACCACGCGGTACGTAGGGTCACCACGAGAAAGTCACATAATAAGTGTTTCGAGAGGAAAAATTTTCGTTTATTTCCTTTGGATCGAGAACATTTTCATACGGGTTTTCTAATCGGGAAAGATGATCGGCCGCATAGTTCTCAGCTTCCTTCGTATCAATTACTTTAAAATGGAATTCCTGAAGAAGGAGAACCTATCGTAGCAATCTTGCCTTGGCATCTTTTTAGCAAATAGGTACTTAAGGGTGGAATGGTCCGTATATAGTGTGCTTTTATTCATGATGAGGTATGACCGGAATTTTTGGAAAGCGTACACCATAGCTAACATTTCCTTTTCTGTTGTAGTTGTTCGATTTCTGCCTCGGTCATTGTTTTGCTTGCACAAATGTATAGGCCTAAAATGTTTTCAATTTGTTGCCCAGAACCGCCACCTATGGCCTAGTCGCTTGCATCGCAAATAAGTCTCAAAAGGCCTGGTCCACGTAGGGCAATCAGAATTGGAGCTTCGGTTAATTTCTTCTTTAAGGTCTGAAAAGCTTGAATGCATTCCTCGGAGAAAATGAAAGGAGTGTTTTTCTCAAGGAGATGTGTCATGGGAAAAGTCCTTGATGAATTCCGGTAAAATTTTTTTTCCCCTCCCCATGCATGTCCAGAAAAACTCCTAATACCCGTGACGGTAGTTGGGTGAGGTATTTAGAAATGACATTATTTGGCTTTGTCGGACTTTGATTCCTTTCTTGAGATTTTACGTCAAGTCCTACGATGCCTTTTTCACCAGTAAAAAGGCTTTTTTCCTTATTTATAGCCAAATTAGTATCTTCAACGTATTAAGTTTCTTTTCTACAATTGGAAATTGCCGTAGAAAAGGAAATTTCGAAAGTGAAAAGTCATCCATGAAAACTGATTGATAGTTTTTATATATACAATAAAATATATAATAATATTCCAAAAGAGCAATTAATAACTTTCCTAAAGTCTCCCTTAAGCAAAGCTCACTCTAAAAGAAATATATAATATATAATCGTTAATTTAACCTGGAAGAATGATCACCCAGGTCGTTTCTCCATGGACTTGTGAAATTTAAAACCTTGCTTTAGCTTGGATTATGATTTGAATGAGAGAAAAGATATTTTTGAGTATCTTTAACTACTAAATAAAGCAACATTAAAATGAACAATTAAAAGCAATTAAAGCACTTTCAAAACAATTAACTGGACCAAACTAATAAATGCGCATTAAGCAATATACTAAAATAACCCTAAAATGCAAACTAAATTTCTAAACCTAAAATAGGACAATAAGAAAAATTTAGAAAAAGAATAACATTTTTTTTGTTATTTTTGAATTTTTAAATGAATTAAAAATATTTTAATTAATTAAATCCTAAAAACATAGCAAATTAAGTCCTAATCAGTTTAGAAAAATGATTTTTAAACTTAGAAAAGTCTAAAGTAACTTAAAACTCAGAAAATATTTTTTACTATTTTTAAAATTAAAATCCTATTTTTAAAATTAAAAATAAAGGCTTAAAAATGAAAATTAAAATCTAAAAGTGTTGAAAATGATTTTTCTGAATGTAAACCTAGAAATATTTATTCTAACACTAAAAACTATTTTTTTGTAATTTTCTGAAACTTTTTTCTATTTTTTATGAGTTGTCGAACAGGTTAAAACTTTGAAAAATAATTATAAAATTATCTAATAAATGAAAATGCCAAATTAGGGAAAATCCCAAAAAAGTTATAAAGATCAAGGGAAATAGAAAGAAGCTCACAGTTAACAAATAAGCCTTAATAAGCTAATTCAGCTACGGCTTATATAAGAACAAAGAAATGAAAAAGAGGGTAAGTATTTATTGAGGGGAGAAATGATTGGATGAGCTATTGTAGCATATTGGTTAACACGTTGGGTTTGTATACTAGAGGTCTTGGGTTCGAGGTTGGCAGACACCCCTTTTGCACTTTTTTTTATTTTTCAAATTTAAAAGCTAGAACTTATTAAGGAACATTTTCAAAGCACTTTAGTAAGGAGCCTTATTGTTCAAACTCAAAAAATTAAGCTCTTAAGGCTTATAAGTTAGCTGCATACAAAAGTAGCCTTTAATAAGGCTTAAAACTTATTTACACTAAATACTTGCAAGACTTCATTATAAGTCAAATCAAAAGTAAAGCTGTTCTAGAATCCTATGAATGCTGAAAGCTTAATCTAACAAGCTACTTAAGCTAAAATCACTATAAGACTTCTAAATCTAGGATTGAAAACAGCAAATTCAGGAATAAAACTCAAAAATCTCAAAAAGGCATTAAGCTAAAAAGCACAATAAGCTATTTCAGAGGCTAAGCTTTTGAAAATTTAATTACCTATCTATAAGCTAATAATCTAAATCATCAAAACAAGTCCTAAAAGCTAGATCTAGATTTAGAAATTAGTTAATAGACACTACTATTTTGTTTTTTTAAGGGTTTATATGAAATTTAAAAGCTAAATATTAGTAAATAGCTAGGAATTTCTAAAAATAAGTCTTAACCTAAATTGTCCTATATCTAATCTATAAATCTACTGACTTTTTAATAAGCTAAATATTATTTTAACTACCATAACTTGATTATAATGTCTAACAATATTAACTAATTGTTAAATACTGTGGTGCAATTGACAGGTTTTGGTTAACCCAAAACTGCAGGTGTACCAAGGTGGTCAATTCTTGGCATTAGACCACTCTTTGAGTTTGTCTACACTCTATCAAGCAAGAACCAAGCTTGGATTGCTTGGTCAGAATTTTTCACAAGTAAAAATCAAATGGAAAAGTCTATTGGTGCTTGAACAAGAAACATAAGCTTAAAATAATTGTGAACTTAAATCTGACAGTAAAACAACTGTATCTTAATCAATAAGATAATTAAGCTAACAAAGTGCATTCACACAAATAAACTTGGACTTTAAAAGGTTAACAAGCTAATCTAAAAACACCCCTTAACTACTATGATAGATTTGCAAGAGCTTGGAAGATAAGGGCTAGACCTAGCTAAGAAAAAACCTTTGATATCAGATAATATTTAGCTTAAACAAATTATTAAACATATATAATCTAAGAGCTTCAAATGTTGTTAGAAACCACTAGAATTTTGACTCTGTAAACTAAGATCTATAATAATGTTTTTGTTGGATTTTTATGTTTTTTAAGACAGATAAGCTAGCATAAGGTTTTCAAACTATTAAAAATCTAGAAACATAAGTAGCAAGACTCATATTATTAAATAGCTGTAATGATAAGAAACAACTGAAGCATAAGTGTAGCAGCACGGATTAAGCTCAACTAGAGGCAGTTATAGACATTAATAAGCAATATTTAGCTAAAACTTAAATGACAAAAAAAATGAGAATAGAAGACTTGTCAGAATCTTCAGTCAACAAAGATTTTGGCTCTTTAAGCTGATCTTACAGCTATAGCTTATCCTTATGGATATAGCTGAGTTAAAGTCACTGGGATTTCCTTTCCATGATTAATCGCCCTTCCAAAGCTTTTGTCCAAAATAGTTAAGGTTTTAAACTAGTTTATAAGACTTTAGTAGATTAAGGTCTGATTTAGCTCAATTGCTAGCTTATAGACTAGTAAGAGCTTGTATTAGCTTATTAGAACAATAGCTTAACATTTAAGAAGAAATGAGAGCTTATGACAAAGTATTTAAGAGTAAAACTAGATTTCATTAAAATAAACTTGATTACATGATATAAAAGAAAAATTACAACTTGACTTTAAAAGGAAATTATAATAAGCTAATTTAAGCTAAATTACAACTAGTGAAAAGGAAAAAACGAACATCAATGTGTGTGAACGAGTGTGATATTTATAGCACTTTGATGAAGCTTCCAGACCTTGCCTTGTTGCCCACGCCTCCTTTAATCAACACCATTCATTAATCCAATCATTGGAAGTCCTTTATGAGCCGTTAGATCAGTCTTTGGGATCATACGGATTGCCACGCTGGCAATCCATTGTGAGGCATTTGTGTTTGTTCCGTGAGTGACTTAAGGGTAAAACCAATCATTCCATTGTGCTTTCCCATCTTCCACGTGGCTTTTCTTGAAGGAGAGCTAATGAGAGCCTTTGATTTGACTAACTTATCCTTACCATCTTATTGTAGAGCCCTTGAATTGGCCAATTACACCCTTAATTTGCATTCTCCCTATCATTTTGACCTTGGGGTTAAATGGGAGAGACGGGTGAACAGTATAACCGTTCTTCGCGCCTAATTTTAACTGAAAGAGGTAAATAAGATTTGAACTTTGGTTATTTGGCAATTATAGTCCTTGTCTTTGTTATTCTCAAGTCCAAGTATAAAGCGACTTTCATTTTTGGCAGGAATAGCCCCTGTGGTTTAATGAAAGGGAAATAGGCTAGGGTTTTGGGCTTTTGATTTGGGCTTATGATCCGGGTAAGAGGCAAAAAGGGTTTAAGGCCCATTTTATCATAGGGGCCAGTTGTGTAACATTGGAAACTTGAGGGACTAGATTTGTAACTTTGGGTCTTTGTCTTCTAGTGACCAAGGTTTGACCAATTTTGACTTGAAGGTTGACTTTTCTTGGCTTTGGCTTCCGGCTCTTGCACACTCTTCCGTTCTTGTATCCGTGTTTGCCCGTTTTTGACGGTTTTCTTGTGATTTTTGTCTTATCCGTACCTGCACACACAAAACACAAAAACAAGTATATTTTTGCCATTTTAAGTCTGTTTTGAGTCATTTAGGGTCATTTTTGGTGTTAACGGATATGTGTATTTTACACTTATCAAAATTTCCTAAACTAAATGATTGCGTGTTCTCACGCAATATTACATGCCTTATAACCAAATACCTCAAAACTTCCCCA
>BQNB010178767.1:0-12838 GCA_026074375.1 Tanacetum coccineum
CTGTCTTTTCAAATCAATTTTCTCTTTATTACTAACTGTTTCATTACAGGATATCTTAAAGATGGAGATGGAGATGGAAATTCCCAGTTCCTGAGATGTCAAGTAAATAACCGAATGCCAAGACACGACCTACACTTGTTATGATGTTATGAAAGACCTCATAAAGGTGTCAAAGCTTCCGCAAACTCTGATGTCATGTATTCATTCACAAGTGCACAAGATGGCAATCCATTACAAGATGATGTAAGATTATGTTTGGGCGATGATCTCAAGAAAGCTCAAGATCACAGTCAAAGACAAGCGTAAGATGAATCAAAAGATTACTATCCCAAATGTACAAGATATCAAATGTCTACGAGCTAAAGACTGAAGTGATTAAAGTTTGGTATTTTCAGGGGTGACCTCCCTTAGGGGGAGATTGTTAGATATTAGAAAAAGACTCGGTCACCCCGTGTATTTTACTGTTTATTATAGCTCGTAGTTTAATAGTTAATAGTACATTTTTTGGTTTTAAGTCGGGTACGAATACCCGGTATATTGTAAGTACTATATATAGCCTCTTCCAACTTTGGAAGAGGTAAGCTAGTCATTATTTTACTTTCATAGAAAAACACTTTCTCTCTCTAGATATTCTCTCTCAAGTGTTTCTCTCTCTAGAAACTAGCTAAATCCAAGAATCGACCCCGTGTTATGATAAAGGATATACCACAATTGGTATCAGAGCTAATGGGATGATTAGATCGTGTGTATGTGCGATTTCTTGCTTGATTTAGATCGAAAAGTATACATTTGAAGGCACTAGCTCGTTTTTTGAAGATCTCCGAATTTTGTTGTTTGTATTGATAAAGTTTGGGTGTTAGTCCACTTAGGTTGTTTATCAATTTACCACACAATTCTCACAAGTATGATATTGACACGTCATAGACAAACGGTTCAAAATACATCAAGACAATTAACCCTTTCGGCCTATTTCAATTGCAATGATATACCAAAAGATAAACAAGGATCCAAGCAAGATAACATCGAGTTCATAAACATGTATATTCATAAGTCATAGCAAAATCATCCAAATATTATTCATGTTTCACATATGAGAGCAAAGTAACAATACCAATATTTCGACTAACATAACCACCAATCCCAAAACTAACAATTCCATGATCAACCAACAACCAAATGCTACTGAGATAACCGGAAATATGTCACCTAACTTTTGGAAATTCAACAACGTATCACCAAATGGAGTGTTTGGTAACAAGGTTTATGGTGATGATCTTAAGAGAATTTGGTGTGAATCCTCTAAGAATCAAGGTGATAAGTGTTAAGCTTATGGAAATGGATGATATGTAGGCTAGATATGGTGTTAGAATTCTAGAAATTCATGGCTATGGTGGTGGTTTGTGGTGGTAGTATGGTGGTGAAATGGTGGTAAGTGGTGGATTAAAGGGGTGTTTGGATCATTGGATCTAAGGATCCTCACCACTCCTTCCTCCTCTCCAAAGGCTTTAGAGATTGTGTGTGTAAGATGTATGAAGATTGTATAAGAGATATATGAAATGGGAGAGCCAAAGAGGGTATTTATAGGCTTTTTCTAATGGGGGGGGGGGCCCCCCCCGGGGGGGGGGGGGGGTGCCACAAAGTGTGTCGGACACACTTATTTATGCGCCGCACTTAGTGTCACACCCCAAAAATTTCAGGTCAATATTTTAAACCTTTCCGACTATTATCTTTGACTTTTATACGTTACGTTTGAATCTGACAGTTTACCGGGAAGTCAAACCGCGTAAATCTGAAAAACATCATCGGGCGCGTCCCGACATCGGTTATTAATAAATTTAGGCCTTATATGTAGATAATTTAACTTACTAATTGTTGTTCGTGATTTTATCACTTCCGATATTAATTTTAGGGTTTTATCTGTTTATTGTGTTTTTGTGTTTTGCCAAACGGACGCCCGAAAACCGCAATCTTTTCGTGTAACACTTGAGTTATCGTTCGTCGAAGTCATTGGTAATGTTAAAAAATTCGTTTCACCTCCCTTTTGGTTGTCATATTGGACGCCTAAAACCACAACAATGTCACCATGCATCCTAAATAATAAAATGGCATCTTATTTTGAAAGCCCCACCCATGTGTGCATGCTAGATGAGAAAGTGACTTATAAGAAAGCACCTCAAGCACAACTCACTATGCTTGAACATTCTCATGTGATCTCTTACATTGTGTAAGAGGTTGACTTTTAATTTGACCAACTAGTACCCATAAGATGAGCCATGATGCAAAATTTGAACCTATTTGGGTCCTTGGGGGTTAGTTCGGCCGAAACCACCAACACACACACTCTTGGTGTGTGTTGGTCACATGTGGGTACACTTAACCCTTAAAAACCCTAGTTCTTCCCTATATAAACCCTCCTTATAACACTTCTAGGTCATTTCACTTACACATAGCCTCACAAAAAAATTCCTCTCTTTCTTTCTTCCCTTTGGGTCACGGCATCAAGCACACACACAAACACATCCATAACTTTTGATTTTCTTCAAGATCCAAACATTCCAAGTTCATTTCCAAGGGTTTCTAAGGTAGATCCAAGTATTGGTTGGTTGATTTTCAAGGTTTTCTCAAGATTATAAACTAGGGTGTTCTAATTTTATAAGTGGTTTTATAGATCTAGTCATCTTGGGTATAGATCTTGTGATTCTCTACTTGTGTCTTCATTCTTGTAAGCATCCTTGACCCATCTCTTTTATTCTTATAAATATTGTTTAAGTTTAAGAATCTATGTGTTTGTGTTACTTTTCTAAAAAGAAATGATAAAGTATCTTGATAACTTTTATAAAAATAAAAGTATTATGTTTGTTGTTTTATAAGTTATGGTGAAATGAGTTGAAAAGTGTGTTGCAACAATAGAAATAAGGGATTAGGTTAGATTAAGAGTGGTTTTGTTGGTTGGTTTAGTAGTGATCGGGATTAGGCTAGAATAAGCATTATTGTGGTGTTTGGATGGATTTTTGGAAGTATTTATGAAAAGACATGTTGCTGATCCAAATTAGTTTTGAGGTTTTGAGCGACCTAAAAATGTCTTCATTAGGCGTAAAAGTAGTTTTTGAAGAGCTTGTTTTCGACTAATAGTTTTTTTCACATAACGCACTTTAAAATCGGACTTAACTGCCAAGTGTATAGCCAATGAAACTTGAAACATTTTTCGGCAAAACTCAATGAATAGTGTGCTGATGTGAATAGTAAAATGGGAATTCAGACACTTTCGGATATTTTTGGATTTTCTAAACTCTAGTGAAACATATAGTAACACACTATTATATATTATTCACATTTGAAGACGTCAATAACATAGTATAAGAAACGCGTATAATAGTTACTAAAAATAGTAAGTTTGGTAAAACTTAGCGGATCGAAATTAGAGTTTATCAATTATGGGTTAGTTATACGCATTTTTGATAAACATGAAAACATAAAAAAAATAGGGGACGTATTAACGTCTTATACTAAAAACTTTCCTAAAATCGAAACTTTCTAAAATGTAGTAATTTTGATAAACCGCCAAGACTTAACGAAAAACTCTATAATTTTATTAGTTCATACTTATAAACAAACTAAAGCACAAACACATATGGATGTCTTTTCTCTTGAAAGCGTGTCGTACAAGTTTCGGTTATCTTTCGTTTACCTAAGACGCGTCATTTATTTAGGTCGCGTGTAGGACCTTTCGGCTTATTTCTTCCTCGTCGATTATCGATCCACCACTTGCTTAAGGTGAGTTCATAGCCCCACGTTTTACCTATTTTCAAATGCTTTATACTTTGGGGTGAGAAAAATTGTTTGCTTTTAAAATTAGACACAAGTTCTAACGTGGTTTTTACATGTTTATGTGTTTGCCTAAACCTTAAAAACTACTATTGCCACAAAAAAAACCCCCTTAAAAAAAAAACCCATGAATCGTTAGTCACCTATGGACAATTGGATTGGTTAAGTGAGCGCGAATGAATAAATAGATCTATTGGGACTAATTACCCCTATCTGATTTGGTTCTAAATTAGCTGTGAACAAACTGATATATGTCATGTCGATTGTGTGTTGTGGTGGTCTTTGGTTTGGGACACCAGTTAAGGGCAGGAATACTATGTGGCATGATATGATATGCCTTGTTTTAATAGCATCGGTGTCATGAGCTTAGCGTAACAGTAAATACTTTTTATGTGATGATGTATATGTTATAGTAGTCGCATGCGTTGAAAATCTGTGTCCACTCTTGTACTAATTTAAACCTATGAATTCACCAACATTATGTTGACGTTTTAAACATGTTTTCTCAGGTGCTTAGCTTGGCTTGATTCTTGATGCTATATGGAGTCTATGTGCTATGTGACTTCGCCAATTTCAAGACTTTTTCTATTATATACTCGTTGTCTTGTCAAACACTTGTATTAAGCTTTTGTTCCGCTACATTTAACTCTCTTATGACCGGTTGTAAACTTAAAGTAATTTTCTTTTAATGCAACAAGTACCTATTCAAACTCTAGATCTAGTGGTCGTTCTTTATTGCCTTTGTGTTCGAGATGTGGGTATGATGCACTCCTCCAAGACACGTAATCCATCCAGTCCCTGTTTGGGGGTGTGACAGGTTGGTAATCAGAGCCAAGGTTATAGAGAACCAGGTAGTTATACTAGGCCTGGTCTATAACCAGTATGTGATCCTATGTGCCTCTATCCGTGCTTACGTGTTGTCTATCCTTGCTATATATATATATAAATATATATAAAATATAAAATTATATATATAATAATATATGAGATTCTATATATACATGAGACTATTATATAATGCAATATTACCTTGCCCTTCATTTTATCGTTTCTTCTGCGATTGCATGTTTCATATAAAGGAGATTTATATAAACTTTTTCTTGTGCAGATCATGGCAGCTTCAGCTATTGCTATTTCTTTTCATTCTTCGGATGAGAGTGTGGGATCACAGCCCTCTCGGGTTATTCTTTTTGGTGATATTTCTACTGTTGTTCCTTCTACTTCTGTGGTTGCTCCATAGACTTCTACTATTGCTCTTGTTATTTCATTTGCCGCTCCTATGGTCGAGACGACTCTTGTCGCTTCACCCACTAGATTGTGTGGCTTGGGTCCCTATTCGAGTTCCGATTCTGATTCACCAGATAAGATGTCTTCACCAGAGCATATTTCCTCGCTACCATCTATTTCACCATTCTTATGCACCAATTCTTCTGAGGCTCCTGAGCCTTCTGATGGACCACCATCGCAGGACCCCCTTTAAAAAAATGGGGTTTGGCTACCGTGCTCGAGGACAGGTAACAACACATCCATCATTATCATCTGAGTTTCCTATTGCTCCCGTTACTGCTCCGCCCGGAATTCATCGACGGTCAGCGATTCTTATCTGACCCGGGGATGCTATTCCTTTTGGTCGACCTTATCGCACCCATCTTAATGGGCCGCGTAAGTTGTTGACTGCGAGGAAGAGAGTTGGACCTTTACCAGCTCGCAGATTAGCATAGAGGCATGCATCACCTCATTCTTCAGACCGTCACTTATCTTCTTCCAGTTCATCTTCGGATTCTTCGCCAGTTCATTCTTCGGGTTTAGATGCATCAGATCATGCTCATTCTGGATCTTCAACTAGAGATGTATCACCTAGATTGTGTTACCCTTCGAGGAGAGCACCACGACGTAGTGAGGCATTTTGTCGTTGGTATGCTGCTCCATTATCTACTTTGTATCCACTAACTACATCAGAGTCATCATCAGGAGATTCGTCAGAGAGACCCCTGCATTCATCTTCACATTTTGCTGGACCATCTTGCAAGAGATGTAGATCCCTGGTTGATTTTGTACCATCATCTACGCCAGTTATGGGATATTGGCTCTTACCCGTGCTGGTCTCTTACCACCTCGTAAGAGGTTCAGAGATTCATATTCGTCTGAGGCTAGCATAGAGGAGGATACCGAGATTGATCTTATAGAGACTGAGGTTGATATGGAGTTGGGTATTGGTGATGGGGATGATGTTAGAGATCATGTTGAGATTGACCCTAGGGATGTTAGGGATGACACAGAGGAGTATGAGGCTGACACCAGTGCTGGAGACACGGTTGAGGTAGGTATCGACCCGGTGTCCGCATCAATAGTTGAGGTGGAGATTGTAGAGCCAGCTAGAGAGGATTCTTCTGATTCGTCTGGCACTAGGGATGGCATTGTTAGGTCATTCGAGGATATGCCGATTGACTTGGATGATGTTGTGCGTGACTTTTACCATCACATGTCTGAGGTTCGTATTGATAGGATTGTTGGGATTAAGACTGTTCAGAGACGGTTGGAGGCTGATCAATATCTAGGGGGACAAAGAGTTAGTATGATTGAGAGGATTGATAGTTTGAGGTTGGAGAACCTCAAGGTTCGTGCTATGTTAGATATTGAGAGGGATCGTGTAAACAGTCTTCGTCTTCACATGTCTCTTTCACAGGAGGAGAAGAATGGTTATGAAGGAACACTTCCTTTCTGCAGTAAGTGTAAGCTACACCACGAAGGACAGTGTACTATAAAGTGTAACAACTATAAGAAAGTTGGGCACATGACAAGAGATTGCAGGGCTGTAATTGCCACAACTACTCAAGGAACTCCAGGGCCGAATCAGAGGGTTATTACGTGTTTTGAGTGTGGAGCACAAGGACATTACCGGAAGGATTATCCCAAAGTCAAGAACCAAAACCGTGGGAACAAAGCAAGAGTTCCTGATGCAAGAGGCAAAGCATATGTCCTAGGAGGAGGTGACGCAAACCCGGGTTCCAACACTGTCACGGGTACGTTCCTTCTCAACGATCATCATGCTTATATGTTATTTGATTCGGGTGCCGATAGAAGTTTCGTATCAAATACTTTTAGTGCATTGCTAGATATCATACCCTATGCCTTAGACGTTAGTTACGCTGTCGAGCTAGCTGACGAAAGAACTTCAGAAACCAACACTGTGCTTAGAGGCTGTACATTAGGATTGTTAGGACATCCATTTAATATCGACCTGATGCCCATAGATTTAGGTAGTTTCGACGTTATCATCGGCATAGATTGGTTAGCAAAGAATCATGCAGTGATTATCTGTGACGAGAAAATAGTACGTATTCCTTACGGAAACGAAATTCCGATCGTTCAAGGAGACAAAAGTGACAAAGAGAAGAAATCAACGTTGAGCATTATATCATGTGTAAAGGCCCAAAAGTATATGGAGAAAGGTTGTCAACTATTTTTGGCGCAGGTTACGATGAAAGAAAATAAAGACAAGTCAAAGGAGAAGCGACTCAAAAACGTGCCGACTGTACGGGACTTCTAGAAGTCTTTCCTGAAGACTTACCTGGATTACCACCGACGCGACAAGTTGAATCTCAAATCGACTTAGTCCCTGGTGTTGCACCTGTAGCATGATCCCCGTATAAATTAGCACCGTCGGAAATGCAAGAATTAGCTACCCAACTACAAGAACTTTCTGATAAAGGATTTATAAGATCTAGTTCCGCACCTTGGGAGCTCCCGGTTTTGTTTGTCTAAAAGAAAGACGGCTTCTTTACGGATGACTGGTAATCGACTACCGTAAAACTTAACAAGCATACTATAAAGAATCGAACCCACTTCCAAAATCGACGACTTGTTGATCAGTTTCATGGATTAATGTGTACTCGAAGATCTACTTGAGGTCTGATTATCACCAAACAGAGTTCTGACGAAATATCCCAAAGACGCGTTTAGGACCCGCTATGGTCTCTACAAGTTCTAGTGATCCTTTCGTGTTGACTAATTTGGCCGACATTTTTATTATTTATTTTTTTTTTTTTTTTTATTTTTTTTTTTTTTTTTTTTTTTTATTTTTTTTTTATTTTTTTTTTTTTTTTTGTTTTTTTTTATTTTGTATCCCATGGACTTGATGAATCGGGTATGCAGACCATACCTAGATAAATTTGTAATTGTGTTCATCGATGATATCTTGACCTACTCGAAGACCAAGGAAGAACATGATGCACATCTTAGACTAATTTTGGAGTTGCTCAAAAAGGAAGAATTGTACGCCAAGTTCTCGAAGTGCGACTTTTGGCTGTCGAATGTACAATTTCTTGAACACATGATTGATAGTGAAGGCATCCACGTTGATCCTTTGAAGATTGAGTCAATCAAGGATTGGGAATCACCCAAGACTCTGACAAAAATTCGCTAATTTCTAGGTCTTGCTGGTTACTACCGACGATTTATCAAAGGTTTCTCCAAGATTGCCAAGCCTATAATGAAGCTGACTTAGAAAAGTGTAAAGTTCAATTAGGGTGAAAAGGAGGAAACTGCTTTCCAGACATTGAAGCAAAAGTTGTGTAGTGCACCGATTTTGGCATTGCCCGAAGGAAGTGAAAACTTCGTAGTATATTGTGATGCTTCTCACAAGGGATTAGGCGCAATGTTGATGCAGAAGGAGAAGTCATAGCTTATGCATCCCGCCAACTTAAAATCCATGAGAAGAATTACACGACGCATGATTTGGAATTGGGAGTTGTGAGGTTCGCTCTTAAGATGTGAAGACATTACCTTTACGGCACGAAGTGTGTTGTATTCACTGATCATAAGAGTTTGCAACATATTCTAGATCAGAAAGAGTTAAACATGAGACAACGTAGATGGTTAAGAGCTGTAAATTGAGGCTTATGACTGTGAGTATACTTTATCTACCCCTGGAAAAGGCGAATGTGGTGGCTGATGCATTGAGCCGAAAGAGTAGACCTAAGCCACTATGAGTTCGAGCCTTGGTTATGATGATTAGTTTGAACCTTCCTGTGAGAATCTTGAACACTCAAATTAAGGCAAGAAAGGAAGAGAACTATGGAGTTAAAGATTTGTGTGGCATGATTAAGAAATTAGAACCACATACTAATGGAACGCTGTGCTTGAAGAATAGAAGTTGGATACCCTGTTTTGGTAACTTGAGAGCTTTGATTATGCACGAGTCGCACAAGTCAAAGTATTCGATTCACCCTGGATCAGACAAGATGTACTAAGATTTGAAGAAGCTATACTGGTGGCCCAACATAAAAGCAGAAATTGCCATGTATGTCAGTAAATACATGACTTGTGCAAAGGTTAAAGCAGAATACCAAAAACCATCTAGTTTGTTGGTTCAACCCATTATCCTAGTATGGAAATGGGAGAACATTACTATGGATTTCGTTACTAAGTTACCTAAGACGAAGTCTGGTCAAGATACAATTTGGGTAATTGTAGACCGACTCACAAAGACTGCTTATTTCTTACCAATGAAGGAAACTGACTCAATGGAGAAGTTGACGAGACAATACTTGAAGGTAGTAGTCTCGAGACATGGAGTGCCAGTTTTGATTATTTCTGATCGAGACAGTAAGTCACTCTCATTGTGAAATCGATTAACGAATCCTAGGTACCAATGATATGAGTATGGCTTACCATCCACAAACCGATGGTCAAAGTGAGAGGACCATCTAAATGTTAGAAGACATGTTGCGAGCATGTGTGATGGACTTCGGAAAGGGATGGGACATACATCTATCATTGATAGAGTTCTCCTACAACAACAGCTATCATACGAGTATTAAAGCTGCACCTTTTGAGGCGTTGTATGGTCACAAGTTTCGGTCACCTATCTATTGGGCTGAGGTGGGAGATGCTCAGCTTACTGGCCCAGAAATTATCCGTGAAACAACAGAGAAGATCATCCAAATCAAGCATCGTCTACAAGCTTCACGTGATCAACAAAGGAGCTACGCTAATAAGAGACGTAAGCCATTGGAGTTCCAAGTTGTGGATAAGGTTATGTTGAAAGTATCGCCCTGGAAAGGAGTGATACATTTCGGCAAACGGGGAAAGCTGAACCCTCGTTATATTGGACCTTTTAAGATTCTCGCCAGAGTTGGAACGGTTGCTTATCGACTTGAGTTTCCAGAAAAACTGAGCCGTGTTCATAGTACTTTTCACGTCTCAAACCTTAAGAAGTGCTTATCTGACGAACCGCTCGCTATTCCGTTGGACGAAATCCACGTCGACGACAAGCTCAATTTCATTGAAGAACTGATTGAAATTGTAACACCTCCAAATTAGGTCACAGCAGAATAAGGGTCCGGGGCGTGTTACTTCATAGATCAATAACACAAGATATATATAGAACGACCAAAAAGTCATTTAAAACCGATACATTAGATTTAGCAAAGTATTTGTTACATAAGCCCGAAGCTTCACTTGTTCAAAATACAAAGATTTCTAGCCCATAACAGATATACAAAACGTAATGCGACAAAATCTTTAATGCATGATATCTAAATCAAAATCTCCAATGTATCCCTTGCGCCTCGTGCTTATTGACCTCCTGAAAAACATTGCTTTAAAACGTCAACAATAATGTTGGTGAATTCATAGGTTTGATAAATCGTATATTGTAGGACCACAAGATTTCCCAAGTGTATGAAAAAGCAACATATGCAGATAATCATATAAATGTAATACTTTGCCCTAGCTCATGGACACTGACGCACGACATAAAAATACCATATAAATGCCTACATTGCCCAGTAAGATGTTGAAACAATGGAACCCGCAACATCCTATGTTCAACATGGTATACGTTCGTTTGCCCAGTGATAGCTAATCACCCGAACGGGGATGTCAATCCCAATAGATCTATTCATAACATTCACGCTCACAGTCCAGTAATTGACAGTTCATGATAATGGGCTCAGATAGGGTTATCGCTACTTAGGCAACACGTAATCATAATGTAAAAGTATCCACTTGTGTCCCGTTGTAAAACATTGCATGTTTCTCACCCCCAAAAACTTATAAAACAAAAGCATATAAAACGTGAGGCTATGAACTCACCTCAGCAGTGAAGTGAATGAGTAATAATCGAGTAAGTGAAATAACGAGTCACGAACGAATCCGAAGGCAACCTAATCAAACATAGGTCGTATAAGTACTATGTACTTCGATAACTAATAGTGTATACAATCCTATATAGCTCATCACCATCTATTTGTAATTTAAAAATCGTTGTTATAAAGTGAAAACGTTTATAATTATCGTTTTGGTAAAACTAGCATAACTTTCCCGTTTTAAACCCGTTTCTCGCGTTTCTTATGTCCACGTCTTCGTATTAAGATGATATATAAAAATATTACATTTTTATATTTTATAACCTTCTGATGAACAGTACTTTTACTGTTCATGCCGTTTATAATTTACTTTTATAAATTTAATTGTCGTAAAACCCGTAAATGCAACAACTTATTCGTTTTAATCCTGATTTTAGCGATTCCTTCGAGCACGTCTTCGTTATTAAAATTATCACATTTTTATAAAGTGGGGTCTGCTGATGAACAGTAATTTTTACTGTTCATAGTTTATAGAAATAACTATATAAACTTTAATAATCGTAAACTCTTAATTTTATTTCGTTTTTAGCTTTTTTAGAATTCTTACGAGCACGTTCTCATAATTGAAAAGTTCTAAATATTTTATGAGGTTTTAAAAAATATAATTTATCTGTAGATAGTAACTTTTTATAAAAATGGTTTTATAAAAGTATTTTTATACATTTTAAGTATATAAACTCGCGTAATTCATAACTTCTTCGTTTTTAATCGAAAAATTATGATTCTTATCATTTTGGAATCCTAGAAATGTGTATAATCTGTTAAAAACATCAAACTTTCTGTTTTGTATAATTTTTATAAAAGTTATTTTATAAACCCGTTTAATTAACGTATAACTCGTAATTAGCGTATCTTTTTCGTTATTAATCCGTTTTTCGAGTTTCTTATCTTTTTGGAATCGTCGTGAGGTGTATTATCTTTATAAAACATCAAACTCACTGTTTGAAATTCGAAATCCAAACAGCCCCTTTATGTTCTATATGTATACTTTTATATAAGGCTTGTTTTATGTACTTTTTACCTTTGTAAATTTACCACAAGTCTTCCACCTCACTTTATATCATAAGTCATATATATAATAAAGTCCATAAGTCCATAGTTTGTCCATTTGTCCAAGTTAACAAGGTCTTAATCTCACTTTTAATCAAAACTTATTAAAGAAACCCTAATTTAACAAGTTTACATATGAACTTTTTATACATTAACCAAGTGTGTACAAGAGTTATACTTCCATTATAACCTTATTTTAGTATTCATATAACATAAACAAAAGTCCATGAACAAGATTAATAAGTCATTTGCAATACTTTTACTTGTAACATATTAAGTAACCTTGAAAACCCTAACTTGTACATATACATTTTTATGCTTAAACCAACATGGTACAACACTTCTATGTCCATTTTATCATGATATTAACAACAACATATCATATGTAAAAGTGCACAAATCCATGATTACAAGTAAAAACTCTTTTTACATGTTTAAAAGTCCTAAATGGTGATTTTGCTATAAGAACTAACATATGCATAAAAACTCATGAAATGAAAAGATAAAGACTTTTAGATAACCTTATGATGAAGAATAATGATTAGAAATATGTGCTAAACCCTTGTTTAGACTTTAAACCCAAGCTTGCACCCTTTAAAACCCTAGATTTCCAAAGAAACCCTAATCTTGTAAATACTTGCTTACACCTTGCAAATGCTTAACCAATACTTCAAAACCTCTTAAGACATCTTAGATATGATGTAGGTATGTGTGTATTTGTTGTAGAAAATTTTTGTATGGATTATTTATAAGGGGTGTTTGTTGCCGTAGCCTAGCAAGAGAGAAAAGGGAGAACAATATTGATTTTTGGT
>BQNB010178768.1:0-12838 GCA_026074375.1 Tanacetum coccineum
TTAAATTTGAAAATGAGAAATTTTAAAAATACAATTACTTTAAAACGAATAAAAATTCTATAAGCTTCGGTGGACTTTTATATTATGTTATCCCAAAAGGTAGATTCGTTAAGTTCCGAAATTTGATTCTTTGTAGCATAAAATAAAATAAAATGGTGGCTAGAAAGTTCGTTAATCACTTTTATATGCATCTCTTTTTATATCATTGTATGTTGTTTGGCTTAATGTTTCACACGTTAGTTTTTATATTTCCAAAAAAATCAGTGAATATAACGAGACAGCTTTGTGTCACAACAGTGAGGATTGTAGTTGACTTTCTTTTCTTCTTTTTTATAGAAGTTGTTTTCAGTTTAGCATGCTATTTATTTATAAAAAATATTTGCATGATTAACGAATGAACAAATAGAGGCCTTTTTTGAGCCTAAATGTAGACGGTGAAAAAAAACTGGTCAATCTAGCGGCTAAAGCGACAATGTTTTAGCTGTTGAGCTGCCGGGTGTTTTGGGCTGGGTTAAAAAAAAGCCCGACCCTATACCTACAGTTGGGACACGCACACTAAGACACAATACATACACACAGTATCTTGAGTCTTCTGGAATACGCTCTGACACACTCTTAGATATTCTCACCCGATCGTGCTACAATACGGTTTGTGCTTATCTTTTTTCCTATGGTTCTCAGCTACGTTTTTTGGGGGTTTATGTGTGGGTTTTGAGCTTCGGTTATAGTTGCGGTGCATGCAGGAGTTGGAGTGTGGGATTGGTTTTTTTTAGGGGTTTTAGGTGGTTTGTGAGATTGTGTTCGTTTGGTCTGTGACGCGACTCAGGTTTTGTGTTGGTTTGCATGCATAAGTTAGGGTTTCGATTCAGGTTTCTGTTGGTTATATTTGTGGATGGTCAAAAATAGCCTAAAAGTGAACACACTCCAAGTAGGATCGACTTTGTTGAAATTCCATCGGGAAATTCACGACAACTTCCACGTTATGCTCAAAACTTGGACGTCGAATCCGAAAATTTAAACACATACCCCCTATAACATATATAAGATACTCCAATTGCCAAAACAAACAAACCAACTCTCTAAGTACTAGAAATCAAACTCTGGCCATTTCTGAGGGACTCGCGGATCCACGGATCCACCATAGGGAGATCCGTCCCCTATTTAGATAGATCCGTGTGTCAGAAAAAGCAGGTACATATTAGTTTTTAAACAATTAGGACCATATAATACTTTATCCAAACACTCCATATGAGCGAAAATAACAAACCCTAAATCAAAAACACTCCAAATCGGCAATTGTGGCAATAAAACTTGAAGATCAGCATCAAATCATCATTACCAAACAACAATTGTAAGTGATTTCATCTTATTTTCTTCTTAATTCTAAGTCTAGGGTTTTGATTTTGCACTAGATCAAATAATTTGGGGTTTTTACTTTTTCTTGTATTTTATGCATGGTTTAGACTTGATTATAGCAATGTATAACTATTTTGCTTCCCGTAGATGCTAGTACTGCATAGTTGATTTGGTAAGTGAAAATCAAATTTCGGCAAAACCCAAAGTACGCTTTTCAAACAAAATTCTCACGACTATGAGTTTTTAAAACCAAGGTTGTTTAACTTCATTGTTAATACAACGTAAAAACATTTTTATCGTGCATTTAGTCTCATGAATGCTCATACGAAGTGCATAACTCATGTGCATTTTTGTTTCATTCGACGAGCAATATCAAACTTAGGAGTGCCTTAAGGTTTGCTAAATACTATTACTATTTTTCTTTCGTTCTAGTCTAGCAAACCGCACCTCCACATTGTATGCATATAGACACACACTTAGTGTTGCCATAATTTTCAATTATACTCTATTTCACTTCTCTTATTGAAATCACTATAAAATATACTTAGGTACCAAAATGCCAAGTGAATACCAACAAGATTATCAGAAAACACTTGCTTACGCTCCAAAAATCTACAATGATCCCAACATGTCCGAGGAACTCAAGGAGATCTATAGAGCCCTTGAAAGTAGATATGTTCACGAGGGGAGAACAATTGACACCACTTTCTATCAATATCTAAGTCAAGAATTGATGTAGTGAAAAATAAAATAACACACAAATTGAATCTGTTGATTTCAACGAATACCAGAAACAATCTTCCAACTATCGTTGATTCAAAAGAATACCGATAATCGGGCAAACTCCAATAATCGTTGATTCAAACGAATACCGATTATTAAGAGAATCTTAGCAAACCGTCAAGAACAAAGCAAAGCTTTTATTATTAAAACTCAAAGATATATCCCAATACAAATAAAATACCTAATATTTATAGGAAAACTAGAGACCTTTCATTTTCTCTAAATTTATAAGTGACTAGAAATTAAATACTTTCCTAACCAAAATTTATTTTCAAACAAGAAATTTATTGTGACTTTCTATTTTCCTAAACCGCATCATTCTCCCCCATTTAAAAAAACTCGTCCTCGAGTTTGCCTCATTCGTCCCTTGTACTCGTAGCATCGAAATTTGTATCCCTTGCATTAAATTTCCTTTCTTTATAATGACTCGACCTCGAACCTTGATCGTCTTAAAACCGAACTTATCGACCATGGGTGTAACTTTTAAATATCAATATTTTTTACGAATCAGAAATTTAAACGAACTTTGGCTAACCTTGATAATAATACTTTTTGCAAACGACACCAACTCATGTGATTTTGTATTGATGTCTTCCTCAAAATCAACATTTAAAGTAGTTTGGATCATTGAAGAACAAAGATCATTAGCCACAACGACGACGTCTTCGATGTTGTCTTCTTTCCCACCAAATCCTCCTTTCTCGATAAATCCTTCTTCTTCCTCAATGACATCTTCGATATCGGTATCATAAACTGGCATCGATTCTTCTTCATATTGATCATCATCAAATATTGGAGGCCCTTCATAATCGTCACCAGCCATACCATAATCTCTCCATTCATCAGAAGATGAACCATCACCCTCAAAGAACGGATATTCTAACTCTTCGCCTTCACTTCTCCTTGGAAACATCTTAATCAGGAACTTCGGCTCTTGATACCAACTGATGTAGTGAAAATAAAATAACACACAAATTGAATCTGTTGATTCCAACGAATACCAGAAACAATCTTCCAACTATCGTTGATTCAAAAGAATACCGATAATCAGGCAAACTCCAACAATCGTTGATTCAAACGAATACCGATTATTAAGAGAATCTTAGCAAACCGCCAAGAACAAAGCAAAGCTTTTATTATTAAAACTCAAAGATATATCCCAATACAAAGAAAATACCTAATATTTATAGGAAAACTAGAGACCTTTCATTTTCTCTAAATTTATAACTGACTAGAAATTAAATACTTTCCTAACCAAAATTTATTGTCAAACAAGAAATTTATTGTGACTTTCCATTTTCCTAAACCGCATCAAGAATCCCTAGCAAAATTCACTAGGATAGGTTTTGAATGCCTTCTCTCTTTAGATGAACAAATATGTCCTAGGTTTATCATTGAGTTCTACAAAACCCTACGCCTTGATAGAAACCTAAACGATAACCGTCTTTTCATTCAATTTGTCATCAATGAATATGAATTCAAGATCTCTTTAGATCAATTTGCCGAGCTAACCTCTTTACCAATCCAAGGCTTATGTCTTTACTCTGATGCTTGGTCTCTTGACCAACTTGAAAAGACCTTAGAGCAAATTCCTCCTTACAACTCAATCCTTCCAACTTGAAAAGACCTTAGATATTCGTAATTGTATCCATAGAAGGATAACTTTTGAAAATCAAACCAAACATAAAGTTGTGCAAAAATACATCAATCAAATTGAAACTAACGAGCTTATTGAGCACTTGAAACCTTGTGAACTCGTCCTTCAGAAAAATGCTTATGCGACTATAGGGAATAGAGACCACGTTTAAGCATCAATTGCTTTGATGTTGTATTGCTTAGAGATAGGGAGACCATACTGTTTGCCTTAAAATATGTCGACTTATACGAAATTACGTAAGGTGACACAATAGGGCTATATATATCCCCTCCTTACTTCCAAGGAGGGGTGAGAAAACATTGTAACATTTCACATAAGGTGTGTGTGTGTGTATTCTCTCTTCTAAACACACACACACACACACATCTTTCCCTTTTCTCTTTATATCAATAATATGGCTTTCTACTTATTCTTTCCTCCCCAACCTCCAGATTATCCTTAGTTAGTGAATTTCTTATGTTAACAATTGGCATCAGAGCTAATTTGGGGTGTTTCATGTTTGTGGTTTTCTTATTTGGGTGTTTTCGTAGCTTATTTGCTTATTTAGTGTCTTAATTAAAGCCAAAAAGCCACGTGTGTGTTTGGATGATGCTTATTTTGTACAAAAGCTTAAAACTTTCTTCCTTCTAATGTTTCTAGCTTATTAGTACAAGTATTCCGTGGCTTATTTTGTGCTTTTTGGGTATTCATACTCGATCTAAAAAAAGTACAAAATTTTTTGGTGTTAAAAACCATAAAGTTTGTGTTTTTATGTTAAGAGTATCTTAGTTATACTTTGTTTTGCAAAAGAAATCAACAAAAAAACATTAAAAGTGTGTTTTTTAGGTGTTTTAAAAGTTGGTTTTCCGGAAAAGTTTAAAGGAGCCGGTTTAGGCATTTGAATCTACCGATTTTGCCATCAACCGGATTAGCCACTTAACCGATTTTGCCATCAATCGTAATTGCCACTCCACTGAAATAGACACACTAGCCGATTTAGCCAGTGTACCGATTTAGCCGGTGTACCGATTTAGCCAGTGTACCGATTTTGCCATTGTACCAATTTAACCATTGAACCGATTTTGGCATTGAACCGATTTTGTCAAGAACCTATCTTACACACCTTTCACAAACACCAAAGCAAACACAACACTTAATGCTAAAACGATCCTAAACAAGATTCACTAAAACGTCACAACGGCTATGGATTTGGATTTAGGATGTCAAGTGATCACGGAGTTGATTTGGTATCCCTTATTTGAGATTGAAGTGGGTTTCACGAAGGCGTCTACTTATTTCATCATCGAGATTTCCTTCAACTTTCTACCTCTTTTCTTAAAACCCCTCTATCGATTGATGACTTGCTTAAACGTATACAGTTATGATTGAGACTTGGATTATCTAGTTTCCAGTAGTCGGGGTGGTTGGTTGAAGACTTGGCTAACTATCACTTAAAGGAGTTACGTTGTAGTACTCAGTGTCACACGCATATGCAGATGTGGATAGTCTCAAGAGGTGTTGTACTTTTTTATACTTTTTGAATGGGTATAAGGTACTTAGAGATTTACCTATGCACCGTTCTTCAATCAACAACAGTGCAAGCTTAAGTAACAAATTCGGAGGATTTTACTTCATTTTCAAGTTTGGTATATCAGGTTTACTTCACCAAGTGATCACAGCAATAGCCGACAGAATACGAGGTTGGTAAGTTAGCCAAAGAGTTTAAAGGATGAGATGTGATCAGCAATTCTCACGAGATATTTGAAGCTACAGAACGTCAATGGTACTTCACAGTCTAAGTAAAATCTTTCAAAGTTCTTTAATGTCATTCATAACTTTTCAAGATGTTTGTTTAAGACAAGAACTTCTCGAGTATATGAGCGTACACGTCAATGATGCTTCCGAGAGTTCGAAACCATCATGGGGGAAAACGTGTACTTTGATGTAATCGGGTCAACTTCAAGGGGGAAGTAGTTTATACTACTTTACTTAGTATGGTTTATATGAAGTATTATGCAAGCGTGAGAAAAGTGTTGCTGATTTTTTGCATGTTCCCCCGAATGGATATTCACCAAGACCAAATGTCATGATACAGTATAGAAGCAGTATTAGTTGGTGTGGTTGGCTGACTCTTCTACAAAATTCCGTTGTGCACTTTAAATGTCAAAGTTAGAAGATTGTTCAAGCTGCATCAAAGTTTTAGAATCTGCTCAAGATACGGATGTTGGTTTGGGGGGAAGCTGATTCAGAAACTTCACCAAAAAGGAGTATATGAAGAAAGCTTTTAAGATATGTTGCATGAATTGGGGGGAAGTTAATCCAACTCATGCATACTACAATGGTTTCAGAACAAGTAAAGACACAGAAGATCCAAGCTGGAGTACAAGTATCAAGACAGGAAGACACAAAAGTCATCTTCAGCATTGGAAGCACTTTGGAAGACTTTATTTTGTTTGTATTTGTACTTGTTAGGAACATTGTAAGTAATTTCGTATATGCACATATTGGGGGAAGATTTTTAGCCTTAAAATATGTCAAATTATACGGAATTACATTAGTTTATTATAGCTGTGACGAATAAGGTCTAGAAACGTTAAGCTAGCATTGTAGGCGACACAATAGGGCTATATATATATCCCCTCCTTACTTCCAAGGAGGGGTGAGGAAACATTGTAACATTTCACATAAGGTGTGTGTGTATTCTCTCTTCTAAACACACACACATCTTTCCCTTTTTCTCTCTATATCAATAATATGGCTTTCTATTTATTCTTTCCTCCCTGACCTCCGGATCATCCTTAGTTAGTGAATTTCTTGTGTTAACACATACAACCTTGCCTACTTTATCATTATGAGAATGAACTATTTTAGAGATCGATTTGATAAGGTTCTACCATATGGTATGATTTTAACTCGTCTCTTTAAGAATCTTAAGGCAAGCATTGAGGATTACCCTTTTGATAACCGTTACACTCTCGTCCCTAGAAGAATGTCATCCCTTAAGGCAAAACAACCCAAAAAAACCACCTCCCAAGAGAACTAGGAATGTAGGGAAGTCCAAGCGTGCCTAATTACTGTCCTCATCCTCATCCGAATCACCCCCTAAGATAATGAAGACTTGCCTAGTATTAAACTTTCCACTAGGTCTTACCATATAGCTCTCCCCGTTCGTGATAACATGTCAAAAGACCAAACAGAAACAAGAGGGATGTTCAAGAACATGGCTCGGGCAATGCATAACTTTGCAAGACAACTGAAGAAGGGATGTCGTTAATGGGATGGGATGAAAGAACAATTTAACTTGTTTCAGTTCTATGTGTTTGAACTATTTTTTTATGTTTCGATAGGATGTTATCTTTGTTAACTGATACCACCTATCTATCTATCTATGCCTATGGGATAATCCTGCTTGATGCCATGCTATTCTATGTTTGCTTTAGATAATTGCATGCTATGTGGCTTAGGTTTTAGAAGCCAAAATTGGGTTTTGGCCATTTTTTAGGCCCTCACAGATCCACGAATCTCCCTAATGAGAGATCCGTGCGTGGTTATGGTGGATCCGTGGGAAACTCAGACAAGGCGCCAAAATTCGAATTTTCTTGCTTTTTAACTTTTACCACTTTATCTTATAATCATGTTATATGATCCTATGTGAGATTCTAAACCTTATGATATATCATAACTTCCATATAATCCAAAAAACTCCATGTAAAATAATTCATCACTTCCACCATATAATCATCACCCTCAACCTCAAATTTCTTTACATTTCTTGCAATTTTCTCTCATACACCTCACTAGTTCATCATCATGACTAGTTCATCCAAAACAAACTCACCCAACTACAAGAGAAAAACCTTACATTGGGTGGCCAAATCACCTACCTATGTCAACCTTACATCCTTTAGTGAGGAACACCAAAATGAAAGAACATCATCACCATCTCCAAGAGGGGAATCTCTTTCACCACTACATGCACCATCAAAATCCACCTCTAGTAGGAACACCTATCAAACTACTTCTTCATCTCTAAGTGAGTCTCCAACACCAACTCATGTTGCTCCTCCACCAAAGCTAAGGTTCGTCATACTAATGAAGCTTGAACCTCAAGAACTTCCACCGCAACACTTATCATCAAATGACCCATATGTGTCAACCGTGTATGATTGGCCACCAGGCGCTTCAAATCCTTTGTCACCACCACGTGTCTCACATCCACCTCCCGAATTTGAACATTCGCCACCACCTCGTTTGTCACATCCATCACCTGGATTTAAACATCCACAACCTCCACCTCCATTGTTTGTTAACATCAACAACAATGCACCTCAACTAGAAAACTATCAAAACCTAGAAAATCAAGATTTTCCTAACCCCCCCAAACAACATCTTGGATTTCATACATCCAAATGGCATGCCTCGCCTTTACAACATGTTTTGTCAATATTGTACCACTAGGCATGAAATCCACATGCTTCGAAACTGGGTCAACTACATGTTTTTCTACATCCGACACCACCTTGGATCTTCATCCAACCCACCATACTTTCCGCACTAAAACCACTTGGTGTTTCACCAAACCTACAGATTATATGGAAGAAAAGATTTTATCCCAAGATTTAGAATTTTTAGTTGTTTTTCTTTTTAATTTTTCTAGTTGTTGTCTTTTTTAGTTTGTTTTGGCTAAATGCAAAATTTTATGTTATTTCCCTTATAATGGAATTAAAATTATTAGTTGCTATGTTATGATAATGGTGGTTGTTTATGCTTATATATATGCATGTGTTGTTGCTATATATATTTGCTTGTCTACTAACTCTGTTTTGTAGCACGCCTCTATAGCTTGATTCCTTGGTGCCCCAAGCAAGGGGGAGCATACATCGAGGGTGAGCACTTGTAAATTCATCATATTTTTTTTACTTTGCATTCATCACGAAGTTACTTTGCATTTGTCAAAATTGACTTGCAACCACGCATCCGCAACACTTTTTTCTTCGACAAAAAGGGGAAGAAGAAATGTAACAACCACTAAATACTTATTTAGTAACTTTTAATAAATATGAGTTTGATGCGTATTATCTTTTAAATGTGTTTTTACTTAAGTTTTAAATTTATAAAACTCGGTCTACCTAACAACGCACTAACAGGCAGATAACACGATCGTGGGTAGTACAGAATGGTAAATCCGAGGTCGTCCCAAAAGCTAAGTAGCAATTAGTTTTAATTTGAAATGTCACGTTTTAAAAATGGTTTTTGATTTGAAATGAATTAAAAATGCAAATAAATAAAAGACTAAAATAAAAAGAGTTTGGAGATATCAAGAAAGAAAGCATGCTAACCTAGTTACTTAATTACTTAATGTTATGAATACATTTTCCTGTGAAATGTTAAACTATAGTTTCATTAGTGGTTTCTAAGGTCGATAGACTTGAATAGGTATATTTAGTCTATCCTATACTTCTTGCGATTCCAAATCAGTCCAAATCATATAGGAGGTAGGTTATCCAGGTTGCAGTGATTAATTCTAACTATTCTCAAAACTTATCTAATAACCTATACATATTATTAACCCTCTCTAAAAAAGTTTATGTGCTTTTTTAAATATATTAACTGATAGACCGGTTAGTTCCTACACTAGGGACGGAGTATCAAATCCTCCCTAGTACCCGATTGATCCCATATTGATTTGGTAGTCTAAAAATGGGACAAGCATGATCCAAACCACCTGTAATACTACCAAAACCTAGGGTTACACGATATTCAAGGAATATCTAACGAAACCATAATCTAACAGAAAACAAACATCATAACAATAGTAACTACATAACTAGGCCAGCACTTTAAGTGCTTAGCCGCTCATGGTAACGGAAACACAACAAGAAATAGAAGTAATCATAGATTGAAAGCTCATAGTTCTTACAGTATTCGTATTTAAACGATTAAATACAAAAAGTAAGTAAAGTGTGATCTCCCTTGGACTCCGGGTGAAATTCTTTGAAGGTTAGAAGCCTTTGTCGCCTCTCCAATTGGCTGTGGAGGAAGTCATGTCGGAATAGCTAAATGAGGCCTCTTTTTATAGGTTTCGAACCTATTACGGCGTAACCAATAAAGGTGTTACGCCGTAACCTTCATACACGGCATTCCATAATTAAGCACTTGTTATGGCGTAACCAGTAATGGTGTTACACCATAATCTTCAAATAGTTTCCATAGCTCGTGATCTTCTTTCCATATATGTGGATCTTCATGGTTACAGCGTAATCATAAGGTGTGTTACGCCATAACTCTATCTTTGGTAAGATTTCCTTCCATCTACATGGTTACGGCATAACTAGATATGGTGTTACGCCATAAAGTCATCATTGATCTTCGATCTCGCTTAATTTATGTTACGGTCTAACCATTTATGCTGTTACGCCGTAACAACTTCGAATAATTGCACTTTAAGTCCTTTTTCCCTTGTTTCTTGTCATTTTCTTGCATTTCTCTTGAAAACTACAAAATGATAGAAAATATCTCGTTTTCAAGTATTAGTGAAACATTTGCAGGTAATATAGGGGGTAATTTGACACTAAAAAGTATTAAATATTTGGTGTTATCAAATATCTGCCTACTTGACTTCTGCTTGCCCTCAAGTAGAACCTGTTAGAACATTTCATAAAAAGATTTCTCAGGTATAACTCTAAGAAATGAATCTATAAAACACTTATGCTAGAAATCATCAAAGCCGAACACCTCACAAAAAGGGGATAAAAAGTCACTCAACTTCTCCATTAGTCTAAGTGTTTAAATTTTGGGGTAGTCGCTTAATTGCACAGTCATAGCATGTATTCTATCATAAGCTTGGAAAGTACACAAATCTGCACCAGTTAGAATTAGGGTCTAAATAATTCTTAAAGGCAACAATGGTAATATGGATTAAAGGGTGATAAAGGGGTTAGGACAAACATGAGATACACATTTAATCATTGTTAATATAAAAACACAAAACGAATAGTCAAGTAAAAGTCTAAGGTATCCATTACCAACTACTGTCCACCCATAGTCCAAGTCCTTTGGTGCGAAAATCTGATCATATCGTCACAATGGGTTAGCTAATAATGAGATGTTGCGGAGCGTGCTAACCCATTCTTCACACATCGAATGGATTATAGTTGCACCATCCTCCAAAACACTAGGTGGCTTATAGTTGCACCACCTTAGGAGTTACATGACTAAAGTGGCTTATAGTTGCACCACTTTTATATTTTATTTTATTTTTCTCCTGTACACAATAATACATCCCCCACTTGAGATAAACAGTATCGAAAGTGATAGAACCGGGGGGTCTTCATATGATCAATAATATGTCATCAGTAATAGTGCCAATCTTCAAACTTCATTTTCCTGAACCATAGACTTAAGTAGCCAGCAATTTCAACACATAGATATTTACAGACTACAAGGTAGGCTAAGGTGAAATTGTGAAACGAAACATAGAGAGTATGGTGAAAACATAGATTGGCTCAACATGGGTGATCTAGGAGTACCTTGCACTAATAATAAGTGCAACAAAAGGGTTTATCACAGGAGATCGACAAGTCAGTGTAACAAGTCGATGAACACACACATATATAGGCTATTTGGGTGATTTCTTAAGTGTTGCCTTCTTGAACTATCTATTCCTGCTAATCAATTAGGTCTCGAAATGATGTACATGCCAAGTTCTAACGTCTACAATAATACCGGCACACTTAATATTTTGGTGGAAATATAATAGAAACAGAATATTAGGCTTACATCTCACCAAGTAATAATAAAGGGTAATGTGCATTCGACAAAGATTAATTCTAGTTATTTTAGAAAAACATGTTAAAAAAAATTAAAATTGGCATAAATTTCAAAGAAAACTAGAAAATCGAAGATAAAACATACGTCAAGTATTAATTCTACTCCCATCCCCCCACTTGAATTGTATAATTCCCTTATTGTACATTAAGGAAAAAAAGGAATGGGTATAATTAGGACAAGAAACTCCCTGACCATTGCTTCGGGATTTGCTATTTGGTAGAAATTTTTAGATTATCTTCGTCTTCGAGCAAGCTCTTAATCCCCTGTGATCACAAAAACAAACCAAAGCATAAAATTGTTCTACTAGAATTATGAAGTGTATAGGAAATAAAAACCTAACTCACTTTTGTAGGAATCTCGGTTGCATTTAGCATATGCAACAAGCCTTTTAAACTACTTGGTGGCCCAAGTGGACGAATTTAGTCTCGTGGGGGCTTCCAGAGAACATACCCATAAATTCTATTTACGTATACAAGGTTTAGACATATTTAAAACATAAATTTTGAGGTTTCAGAAGGAGGTTACGACATAACTCCGGTGGTTACATCGTAATCATGTGGTATGAAAATTTTTAAGTTTTTAAAGTGTTACGGCGTAACCATGAAATGGATTACGTCGTAACTAAAATTGTTACGGCGTAACCTTAAGTTGTTACGCCATAACTGCTGCAGATTCAACAGAGTTGCAACATGATTATGAGTCGAGCAGGTCTCGATAAATGCCTCGTAGCTGCTAGATCATGCAAAACAAAGTAAGAAACATGCAAACCAACTAGAGTAAAAAGAAATTTTCATTAAATAAAGGACGGGTTGTCTCTCGACAAGCACTTTTGTTTAATAACGAGTCTTTAAGTTAGACTCATTCCTACTTTACGTTTCTTCATGGATGTACTTGCTACCCTTCATTTCTTTCCTAATCATGGCTTTAAACCTTGCCATGTTCACACATCCCAAAGGTAGGGCACCATCTTCACGATCAGTAATGCATACAAAACTACGTCCTCCTTTAAAAGAATACCTTTTTACTTGAAAAGTTTTAATGTTTACATAGGGTGGATCATAGTTGGTCTTCTCGTCTCCAATTTGCCACATTTCATCCTCCTCGTATCCTTCGTCGTACCATGCTTCATTGGTTTTCTTATAGTACTATTCACATTTTTGTTGGGAATAAATCTTCATATGACTTAATACTGCCAACAGTACTAAAGGGGTTAGTACTGCCAGCACAAAGTTA
>BQNB010178769.1:0-12838 GCA_026074375.1 Tanacetum coccineum
TGGGTATTGTCATGACACATATTGTCCATTTGATTATTTCCTTCATTTAGATTTCTCTATAGTTGACACCATTGTGTTGTGATGATATCCATGATGTTGCGCCTCGTGTTTCCGCCTTGGCGGGGCACCCCATTGCCATTCTTATTTGTAACCTCCATCTTACTCCTCACAACCATACACCATCATCATGTCACGCCTTAGCTCGCACATACAATACCATAACTGACACAATATAATGCATCATCATAGATGAACATTGCAAATAATTATCCCCAAATTGTACAAACATCATCTAATTCCTTATTCTTCAAGACGTCACAATACAACAAGAATGCTCCAATCACAGCTCCCGTAACAGAGCTTAGCACTTTCATGTATCAGCCTGATACCATATTTATATTCCAAAACAACAATTGGTGGTGCCAAGTATCATTGAGTAAAAGAGTATGACAAATGCAAGAACACACAATATTTGATTAATTCAAAATGAAACCATAATGCTAACACTAAGAAGAAAGATGGTTTAGTTGTACCAGAATTGAATGGGGGAGATAAGAGGTTTGAATGAAGATGATAATGATTTGAAGGTAGATGAGAAGGTGAGTGGTTTATGTAGGATCACTCGGTATGTGTTGTATGTGATTAAAGCTATTTCGGTGAGGCTGGAGATGATGACGGCGGATATTGTAGTTAGGTTTTGGAGAATGGTGATGTCAGCAGTGAGGTAGAGTTGGATAGTGATGGAGAGTGGGAGGAAGTCGACGGAATTGGTGTTGAGGATTTTTATGGCATTGAGATGAAGGTGGTTTATGATGGTTGGAGCCATTGTTGTTTTTAGATACAGGTTGCAGAGGTGAGTAGATTATAAATGGGGGAGACAACTGAACATAATTTGGGTGGGTTTGAACCAATTTATGTTAGAATCAAAAGCAATATTTTTCAATTTGTTACATAAATGGCCTTTGTGGTTTAGTTGGACATGAAAGGACTAAAATGCCCCTCTGTTAACTTTTAATTGGATGGAAAATCGGTCAAAGAACCATTGGTGTAATTAAATGTGTTTTAGGACCAAAAATGCAATTCGGTGTAAACCACAAGGACCAAACATGCAATTAACTCTATTTTTTCATGTTATTAGAGGAGAGAGGAACAAAAAGTCTTAAAAGTTATTCATCCTACTAGGTATTAGTCTATATGGTTTTTGACACATTTGAATACTACTGCCATCAATGTTCACAAACCAAACGGTCGCTTCTAACAATAAATGCCATTCTTTCATTCAATACCGTCCAAACAAATGAGCCCTAATATTTTTTCATAAATGATAAATCTAGGCCACTGATTTTGTAAAAGGAGAAAGAAGTAGAAGATTAATTGATATTTTTAACTAAGGTTTTGTTAACAACAACTCTTAAGGTTATTGTTAACAACTGATTTTCGTGAATCAAGCTTAGAAATATACCATTATTAGAATAAATTTATGATAAATGATAAGAGGAGAGTTATTTTTATACCAATAATTCCTTGGATATCAGGGACTCATCCTAACCATAAATCAAAAAATAAATCAATGGCGGAGTTTAAATATATTTTATTATTTCACCTATTTTTTATAATTTAAATATCTCATGAACCGTTAATCGTAGACAAAACAAATTATACCTTTACGACTAGAATTTAATTATCTTTCTACAGACGAGCACTTTGGTATACTTTTGACAAACTTGTTTTTTGTTTTTTTCACGTTTTTCGTCATTTTTTTCTTCGTTGTCGAAACTTTCATGAAAAATCACATGTGATTAAACACTACTAGTAATTTGAATATACCAATAAAATCATGTTAAATCACATATGATATGTAATAAAATCATATGTGATTTAACACCAATATCACATGTGATTTTATTAGTATATTCAAATTAGTGTTTAATCACATGTGATTTTTTCATGCAAGTTTCAACAACAAAGAAAAACGATAAAAAAACGTGAAAAAAATAAAAAAAATTGTCGAAATTAGTAAATCACATATGATATGTAATTAAATGCTCGTCGTGATGGTGTATTTTTTTCGCTTAACGATTAACAGCTTAAGAGAAATTAGTATTTGAAAAAAAGGATGAAAGCGAGTTTTTTAAAATGTTGGGTTCAATCTTATCCATTGGATCATATGGAGATGAAGGGTGAGGATTGGTCATTTGGTATCTTAATAAATGTTGTTATCCAAATGAACTTAAATCAAATGATAATACACAACATCCCTATATACAAGGATTATCTATATCTATTATATGCAGATCAATAAGGAAAAGCATTGTGGGTTGACACACCATCAAAATAGGATTTACACATCATTTAGATTTTTTATTTTATTACATTTTTTTAATTTTGTTTTTATTATAAAATTGCGAAATAAAAAAAGCGAAACATAAATTATATAGTTTGATAAGTCAAAAATATTAAAACACAAAAAATACGGAACAGAATACCATAAAAACTGTCTTTGTTCTTTTAATAAAATAAATAAAGGTGCCGGAAAAAATACGAAACAAAAACCATAAAGTCAAAATAGTAGAAGACAAAAGATGCGAAACAACAAAGCATTAAAAAATGTCATGTCCTGTCAATAAAACGAATAATAGAAGGGGTGTGAGAGGGGTAGGTGGTGTACAAAATGTAACGAAATTAAACAATTTCTCTTGTTTGATAATACACTCATTGCATGCACGGAGTTTAAGAACTAGTATAGTGCTCTTTTTTAAATGGCCAGAGAGTTAGAGTACGAGATACTGTTCGTGCCGTCTTGTCGTGTCGTGGTGCAAAAGTGTGCCACATCACCACCTTTTCTCATTACACCAAAAATCCCCATAACATAAAAAACAGGCTCCCTAGTTAACACCACAATTTGGTGTTATTGGAACCCCACTTTTTTATTCATTTCATTTAAAATAAAAAAACATTACAAACTATATAAAAAACAACTTAATTAAATTCAAATTCAAATTTCATTAATAAAAAAAATTACATTAAATAAAAAACAAATACATAAAAATATACTTAAACTCAAATAAAAAGAGTACGTGAAATAAAATACGACAACAATTTAGAAAATAAAACATCTCGCCCGGGTCGCGACTTTCATCTCCTCGATCTTCGTCGCATCCTTCGGATTCATCCCCGTAGTGTCAAAAGTAAGTATCTTCAATTCTTCATTTCTTTTTTGAATTTCGCAAACCGCGAGTCTTGCCGCTAGCTCGCGCTTCATTGTTTCTTTTTTCGCTTCACGGTTCAAAAGTATTTCTTTTTGCATCAGTTTGGTAAATTGCTCTTTTTGTGAACCGAAAGTGGCGGATGAGCTTGTAGAACGTTGAGCTTTTGACTTTTGTGGAGCCCCGGATGGACGCGGGATAGCATCGTCTCCAAAAAAACCGGGCTCATCTTCGGTTACCCGTCCTCGGGTTCTTCTTGCTTGCGTAGACTCAGGATTTTTTCATTTGTATTTATCTTTCAAAAAAAGCCAAACACATTTATGAGTAAATTCTCTCCCGGTTTAATCTCTAAATAAAATTAGTACCCGGGCAAATTAATTTTCTTCATTCTCACCGCCAAGAGCCTTGGTTTGGATGTAAATCGAGTTAAACTTGTTTATATCTCAATTCATCGGGGTCCACTTAGCCGTCAACATATTTTTGTTTTGCACCTTACAACCAATTTCCTCGGCTCGCTCGTTGTATATGTCAAGAATTTTGTACCAAAACGTATCTTTCGCTTGGTCATTCTTGTTTTTCGGATCTTCGGATATTTCTATGGAACATTCCGCCAAAAGTTCTTCCTCGCCTTGGGTCCAAAAGGTACCATCGGTTTTTTCCCGAACTTGTGTTTTGGCGACGAATTTTTTTCGGCCTTGTTTATGTGACGAGTTGTCCTGAGGGCTATTTGGATTGTTGAAGTACTGAGAGAATGTAGAGGATATTGGGTTGTTGGGATTGATAGGATTGTTTGGTTTGTTTAATTGGTTGTGATTGTTGGAATTGTTGAGAAGTTTGCGTTTGAAAACCATAAATTGAGATTGCTGGGAGTAAATTGTCAAATGGATTTGGGTTGGCATTTGACAGGGTTGGGCGAATGGGTTCGGAGATTTGTAGTTGACGCGTGATGGAATTTGGTTGGATTGAGGTGTTGGCGTTTGCGGATAATGGAGGTATCTTGGATTAGACGAAGAATAAGAATTGGGTAATTGCCATATCTCGGTATTGATTTGTACGTGTTGAAGTAGTGTTTATCCAATTTTGGTTGGGATTCATTGTAGTGGAAGTTTATAAATTTGGAATGTTACATAAAATAGTGAAAGTTTATATGGAAGTATGTGTTGGGAAAAAACTCGAAGAGGGGGGGTGGGGGGGGGGGTGAATAGTTTACAGGTTTTAATTGGCATTTAAAACTTTACTTCATAAAATTGTTTTAGATTCGAGTATATGCTCAACAATCAACAATATGAACACAATCCCGATATACTATCTAAATTATTATATCTAACAATCAATATAAAGAGATAAAAGGAAAGAACGGATCAAACCATGACAACAAGATTTATAAGTGGTTCAGCTACGAAGCTCTTCCTTCGCCTTCTCCACTCCTCTAGTATCAGACTCAAAGATTTCACTATGTCAGCCAGCTCCCTTAAGGCGGAGAAAACCGTTTACAAGTAGCTTATGTGTATTTTTCGAACTAAGCTAAATGTCGAGTCTAATCTTTACGCTAGAACCATCTACCACATACTCCACGTAACTACCCAATCACAAGATCACACTACCGGTTTTTACCACACAAATCCGATTAACACAATCACACAAGATAATCCAAATAGGAATTTTGAAATCTTAGAGAAGAGAGGAACGAAATCACTAAATCTATTACACTTCGTTTCTTGGCGAATATGTGTGTTCTTTCTCTTTTACTTTATAAATGAAGGAAAAGAAGAAGATGATGAGATTTGATCACTTGGAAACAAGATTTAAACTTATGTTAGTCGATCAAAGATATTGTTGTGAGGAGTAAGGTTGATTAGATGTGAGAAAGAAGGGACTGAAAATCGTGCAATGAGGTGATTTTTCTGCCTGAAATAGTGCAGTATTTATAGCCACGATCCCCAACGGTCAGCTGGTGGCGGGTCTCTTTCTCGTGCGATCCAGATTATTGGGGGACGCCCATAGATGAGCTCTAATTTGGTCCTTGTGGGGAAGGTTTATACCGGTGAGTTATATTCGGTTTTGGTGGAAAATTTGAATTTCAAATTTATGTTTTAAAATTAAAAACATTTCTATTTTTATATAACTAAAACTTATTTTATGTAAACAAAACTATTTTGTGTAATTATGTAAAAATATAGTTTTGTAGAAATGTGATGGATTAATAAGAAAAATTATTTTCTTGATCACTAATTAAGCTTAATGATTTGTTTATCCATACCTTAAGTGATTTATGTCGAAATAGAAGTTTATGATTAATAACATGTAAACGTTTATTTTTATCGTGAATGTTTTTATATTTTGTCATCTTCAAAACGTAGAGGAGTCGAAAAATATAAATAAAATTTTAAGCATTATTTGTTTTAACAATCTCTCCCTTTTTGATGATGACAAAATATAAACTCATTTTGAATAAAAATAAAAATTTCAAGTTATTAATGAGTTTTAATCCATTTCTCCCCCTTTTTTCGAATTCAAAAAGGTTAATCGTCGAGATGTAGAGAGAAAGAATTCGACGATGCCAAGACTCCCCCTTGATGGTTACTCCCCCTCGTTTGGGGCACCAAGGGATCGATCTTACGATATTTTGCTACAAAACCAAGTTAGAAATACAAGTGCAAGAGAACATTTCTAGCAAGTAGCAATGATTACGACAAATATATACATGGCTATGTAGAGAAAGAGAAGAAATAGCCATATAAGTCATAATGTAACACCCTCAAATCTGAGTATGCAGCGGAATGTTGAATATCCGAGGGCGTTACTTTATGGATCAATAGCACAAGATCTGAGAACGACTACTAAACGTGTCGTTTAAAAAAGATACATTGGATTAACAAAATACTTGTTTGTTACATAAGCCCGTGGCTTCAAATTGTTCAACAATATAAATAAAGATTTCGGTTTATAACAATTGTCCCCAAAATGTAATAAGACCCCAAATCTTAAATGTTGACTCTTCAATTATTGACTTCCAATGTATCATCGCACCTCGTGCCTTATTGACCTGAAAAACATGCTTAAAACGTCAACATAAAGTTGGTGAATTCATAGGTTTATGTAAATCAATTGTAGGACCGCAAGATTTCCAAGTGTATGATTAAGCAACAAATGCAAACATCATAAAAAGTAATTACGTTTTCCTAAGCTCATGACACCGAGGCTCGACGTATATGAATGCAAATAAATTTGCCAACAAGTGTCCGTGAATGATGTGCTAACCCTGCAACATCCCAAATTCGACATGGTATGCGTTCGTTCCCGGTGATAGCTAGTCACCCGAACGGGGATTGTCAATCCCTAATAGATCTATTCATAACATTCGCGCCCACATAATGCAATTCCCAATTACATCTATGCAATTAACAGTTCATGATGATGGACATAATGGGTTATAGTTACTTAGGCAAACACGTAATCATCGTATAAAATGTACACTTGCGTCCAATTTGTAAAACAAAGCATGTTCTCACCCCAAGGATGTAAATCATTTAAATAACAGTAAAACATGGGGCTATGAACTCACCTGAGTGAATAGTCCTCTGAGAATGATAATAGATATCCAAGTAAGAAATGAATCACACCGTCAAATACCTAAGTAAATACGGTCAAGTCTTAGTCTACATATTTAGGCTAATGACTCAGTGTATAAACTAAATTCAATTATAAATTTATATATGCTGTTATCACTTGTGTGGTGGCGCACATGATTATTGTATAATTACGGTGGCTCTTGGGAAGGCATACTATCCCATACGTTCTTGTCTACGTATAACGGTTATTAATAATATTCGTATTTATTAAATTATAGGTTTAACTCGTATATTTCCTGAATACAACTCGTCCGATGAGTTAGATGTTTATGAAATCACTTTCGTTCAAAAAATACCCTTAAGTTTCTTATAATTACATAACAGCCCCTGGGTATATAGAATATTATATAGAATATATATACTATTTTACCTTTCAAACCCTCAAGTTTCAATAATTACACTTTTAGTCCTTTAACTTTACAAAGTTACACTTTAGGCCCTTGTGGGTTTGAAACAGCCCCCTGGTTTCCAGAATTGACAGAAACAGTCCCTTAAGTTGCTAAAACAGTGAGTTAACACTTTTAAACCCTTAAGTTTCTAATTTGACATATTTAGTCCCTTAACTTGTAAAAATCGTATTTTAACCCCAATTAAGTTCTAACAAGTGACATTGGATTCCATTAAGCTCCAATAAGCCATATAAGTTGTCCCAGCTTATAAATAAGCTCGGATGACCTTATTTTGGCTTAATGGACCTTATTGGACCCGTTAAGGTCCAATAAGTATTTTAAAGGTCCGATTAAGTTTTAAAAAGCACACAAGCACTTGTTAAGCTTATTTAAACTACGTGAATCAGATTGGCTTATTAATAAGCTTGGATGAGCTTATTAGGGCTTATTGGGCTCGTTGGCCCAATAACCTCAATCTGAAAGTTAGTAAAAGGCCCAATAGGGTTTTCTCATTGATTCCAACTTATCTTCTTATCTCAATAAGCACTTAAGATTTCTATTAGACTGTTTTTTTAGAGTATGGCTTATTCAATAAGCTGTCAAGTTTGTTAGTGGGCTTTTTGGGCCCGATATGAGCCCTAATGGCTTTTAAGTGTTTGGGCTTGATTCATTTAGGTCCAGTAACATCTTCTAGGTCAAATAAGGTTATTAAACATGTATAAGCCCACAAACTGTTTAAGCTCATTATGGCTTATTGGCTTGCGTTTGGACTCGTTAATGGGCTATCAAGCCCATTAAGGGTTCTACTAGGTTCCTAATGGTATTTTAAAGTCCATGTGAGTCCAATAAGCACATTAGGCTCCTTAATAAGCTCGTGGAGCTTATTAATAAGCTGAGGTCACCACGATATGGCCTGTTGGGCCTGGTTTTGGGTCGTTCGTGGCCACTTGGACTGATTAGGCCCATTAGGAGTTTAATCCATGCATTCTTGTTATCCTACGAGTTCAATAAGCCTCCTAATCCAACTAATAAGCTCGGACGAGCTTAAAAATAAGCTACGATCCACCATTGGGTTGTTGGGCCTAATCCGTGAGCTTGCTTGGATTACGAAAGGCCCATAGTGGCCCGATACTCTTCTAGTAACCCGTATGATTCGAAATCGTTTGCCCTAGCTATATGTCGTGTGTCTAACACATTCATACGTTGCGTTTTTACATGCAAGTGTTCGTTATCCTTGCATACACATTCCCAAGCAAGTTTGTCACGTTTACAACGAAAGTTTACGTGTGGTTTCTCTAAAAACGAACGGTTTTCAAAACCTTATTTGCTACTAAATACGTTACATGTTTTCTTTATATTTTTAATCACCACACAAGTCATTAAACGAATTCATAATGCGCATAACACATCCATTTTGCATTTATCATGCGTGTTTGCAAGCTAGTACACTATATATACATTTACTTGACCCATAAGCTAGTTAACAAGAAAAGAATACGCATAATACAATTGTTATGGGTTTGTGTATGACTTACAAAGGTCCTAGCGTCTTGGTTATGAATTGTGGACGTGTGGTGAGCTAACCCTTAGCTCGTATCTCCCTTGTACACTCTTGTATAAACCCTTAGCTTGTGTCGTGTTCTCAAACGTGACAAATGGGAGTGTATGGTTGCGGTTTAAGGTTCGAAGCAAGAAGGGAGTAAGGGTTTGAGTGTTTGCGTTTTGTAAGGGTGTAAATGGTGAGACTAAGTGAGTATTTATAGACAAAATGTCTAGTTACATATTCCTAGTCCTAAAACTAACCAAACCGATCCAAGCCCTAGTGGTTTTGAAGTTTTCTAGTTAACTACACCTTGTTTTGTTAAACCACACAAGTACACCTCTTAATTAGAGGATATTTGTACAAGATTGAGCTAGATTATGAAATCTTATGGTTTGCGTATGCATGTTAGCTAGCCGCGGTCATCAAAAGAGAAAAAGGGATCCAAAGTGGTTTTTATCCAATGTATAATAGATTAAGTGGAGACATTAAGGACACATCTTAATTAACTAGGAGGTGTACAAGTACTTTAGGATCATCAGTAGGATTTTTAGTTATGTGTATGTGTGTAACCGGCCCCTATTGGGTCACATACACAAAATTTATTTAATTTTTGTTTTAAGGTTTTAAAAGTGGGTATTGGTTTAAGTCTAAGTAAGTCTAGGTATTTTCGGGGTGTGTCCAAATGTATTTTATTGCGAAACGTAACCCCTTTACGTGACCAATAAAAATAAAATACGCCAAGTTGATAATTATCTTCTTAATAATTATTTATTACTTGGTTGATGCAAACCTTAATTTATTTGACGACCATTTATATTACATGGTTATTTCTAGTCTACCCGATTTAGCTTAAAAGCAAAATTAAAAGTAAGCGCGTATCGGACCAAAATAAATAGTGACAATTAATAGGAGTCGTAAAATGACTTGAAATTGAGAAATGTTACAGAACACCCGGCAGTGACAAGTTTGTAAATGAACATGTAAACGAGTTTGTAAATGAGTTATGAAAACGAGTATGTAAACGTACATGTAAACGAGTTTGAAATCAATCATATAATGAGTTTGTAAGTAAGTTATGAAAACAACTATGTAAATGATTTTGTAAATGCGCATGTATCCTCCCCCAAAGGAGTTATAAAGAAATAAAATAAGGGCCATGAAACTCACCTTATGTGAATGTATTGATTATAGCAAAATCAATAAAGTGAAACGTCACGAATGATCCGGAATACAACCTAATTATTTATATGTCGTATAAGGGTGATGTATTTAAAATAAATACAATAATGTACATTATCAAGTTATATCACCACCTAATAGTTTTCGTTTAGTTATTAAGTGTTGAAACAATGTTTAAATTACGCTTGATATTTAATGTCCAAGTATATGTACTTTGTAAAATATCACCTTTATCCGATAAATAATGATTGTCGATATCATTTGATTTAATATTTTTGTTATTTATAAAGTGTCACAATATATAGTTCAAGTGTTTTATAAAATAATATTTATAAGGTTTTAAACCGCGTATAAATATTATACAAGTAATGCTAAAATACTTTTTAAAGTTCTTATAGCCCAAACGAACCAACACTATTCATGTCAGGAAAATAGTGCAAAAATTTTTATATAAAAGTTATCTAGTTTCTTTGATGTCTAGTTCATAATTTATACATTTCTGGTTTCGAAAACTTGTTTATCATAGTAAAACATCATTCCGAACAAGTTTGTAGTTTTACACTTTAGCCGAATCGGACCCGAAAGCTCTCAAAAACCCCAATTTCAAAGTTTACAGTTTTCTCGCAGTTTCTCACAGTTTTATAAAAGCCGTCAACTAATTAAACATGTCGTAAATCTTTAAAAATTCATATATTTTTAGTTATAACTCCGTTTTTCAAGTTTCTTATATATTCAGAATCATATGAAGATGTACTATCATATTTTTATGTTTATAAACTGTCTAGAATATCGTGTCAAAACATTTTGTATAAATTGTTTTATAAAAACATAGTTTTTATATAAATAGTTACCAGATGCTTGTAAAATTCACAACTTCTTCGTTTTACATCCGTTTTTTAAGTTCTTTATATGCACAGGATCGTCTTGAGACGTACTAACACATTATTAAGTTTATAAATCACATAAAAATTCTTGTCTTTACAGGTTATACATTATGTCCAAAAAATAAATTTATAAAACTTGTTTTTATAAATTTTTTCATGATATAAATATTACAAGTCCTCTAAAATAGCTAATACCACACCATTTGTATATTTTAAGTCCTCTAATTTATGTCCAATATGTCCAAATAAAATGTCTAAAACAAATATTATTTATAAAACTATATAAATAAAATTGTAACAATTAATTATATAAATTATCCAACACTTGTAATATACTAAATAAAATACGTTCTTGCATTCTAACATATTTTAAACATCTTTTCACCATGAACATGCATTTTCTTGATTATGTATAAACTTGTTTTATTTTATAAACTTTATAAAATAATATCTAGATGGTGATTTAACAAGATAATAAATATGTGTGTAAATGAATAAAATAATTATGAAATTGTAGAGATGATGATAGACCTTGTATGAATGAGAGAAGAAATGAACACAAATCAAACCCAAATCTTTAACTCAAAATCATTTTATAAAAACCCTAATCCTTCTTGAAAACCCTAACTTTGATTCTTGATAAACCCTTGATTTTACTTGAACCTTTACTTGTAAACACTTTAGAATACCCCTTTAATTAATCTTGTATACTTGTATTGTCAAGAAAAATGGAAATTATGAATGTTTTTGGGTTCTAATTTCTAGCCGTGGCCCGTGGGTTAGAGATGGAAATAAGAAGTTTACTTGTGATTTCTTTGTGAAGTGAGAAGTGAAAGGTGTGTGTCTTTATATAGGGACAAGAAGCATGGCTTTTAAATTAAGCAAAGACTAGGTGTAAGATACGATGTGATAGGATGAGATGACTAAACTTGCATGCTTGATAGAAGAGTGTTGAGGGTGTGTGTCGTGTGATTATAGCCAAAGGGGACAAGGCCGCTTTAGGGGCTTATTCATTGGATAATGGTTAATATAAAATAAGGTATAGTTAAGTTAGTGGGGAATTGTTATGATTTATTTAGGAGGGGGGCTGATTTTTGCTTATAAATGTGTAGTGATTTTGTAAATTTTAGGTATTGGGTATTATGGTGGGTATTTGTTAAAGTATAAAAGGGTGGTGGTATTTCCATGCATGAATAGATGCAAAATATTGCGAAACGTAAACGTTCTACGTAACGTATAAAAATAAAATGTGATAAGTTATAAATTATCTTCGAAATAATTATATAACACTTTTTTGCCGTAAACTTTTATTTGTTTGATGTTCGTTTACGTTGATTGTTGATTTTTAGTTTACGTGATTTAAATAAACGGTTGAAATTAAAAGTAAACGCGTAAAAGTCTAAAATAAATAGTTGGGTATTTATTGACGTAAAATAATGTGAAAATGTGAATTGTTACAAAATCCCCCCACACCTTCATCCCCAATCTCAATATCTTCACAACCTCAATTTGCTCCGTTTATTAGCTAATATATTATGCCACCATACACACCCGACCAATTTTTTTCAACGACAACAACTACTTCAAAAACAATTTCAACATCTTCAACAACATCCACCACAACAACAACCACCACCACCACCACAACTACAAACCAGACAAGCACCACAAGAAACCCGCGAAGAAACAATATGAAGAAAAGCCAAAAGAACCTAAAAAAACAACCACCACCACCACAACACCAAACCGGACAAGCACCACAAGAAACCCGTGAATAAAAAGGCAAAAGACCCGCAAAAAACATCCACCACCACCACCAAAACTGAGAAATTCTCAAAAAATTATCACTCGTTAGACACCCCAATAGGAAGCGTTATTAATTAAGTGTTATGTTGTTGTTTCTGAGGATAACGAAGTCTAAAATGACCGAGACGAGCCATCATTTTGGTTCACGATTCTTATTGAGTTCAACATGCAAAAACAAGTAATTCAAGCAAGATACAGA
>BQNB010178771.1:0-12838 GCA_026074375.1 Tanacetum coccineum
ATGTTTGATTCCGGTTTCCCGCTTGTAGGTTTGTATGCCTTTATTATGCTTTGATATGACACCATGATTATGATGTTTCGGCCTCCTTCTCGTAGAGGGGCGTTACAATCATTCATCATGACTACTCCAATCATAACTTCCATAACCGATAGTCAAATGCATAACAACATCATGGCAGCTGGTTCAAGGGATCGTCCACCAATGCTTGCAACGGGAAGATATGCTCAATGGCAATCACGTTTCTTAAGATACATCGATACAAGACCAAATGGTGATGCCTTAAGGAAATGCATTCTTTAAAGTCCTTAAACTCCTTCTACTGTTACAATTCCAGCTATACTTGCAACAGATAATACTCCAGCAGTTTCTGAACGAACAGCAGTTGAGACAATCTTAAATATGTCTCCTGAAAACAAAGCTCATTATGAATCTGAAAAGGAAGCAATTCATTTGCTATTGACTAGAATTGGGGATGAAATCTACTCAACGGTTGATGCTTACAAGACAGCTCATGAAATGTGAATAGCTATTGAAAGGCTACAACAAGGTGAATCTCTCAACATTCAAGATGTCAAGACTAATTTGATTTGGGAATTTGGAAAATTCACTTCTCACGATGGAGAGACAATGGAGTCATACTAGTCCAGATTTTACAAGATGATAAATGAAATGATAAGAAACAACTTGACAGTGGCTACGATGCAAGTCAACATTCAGTTTCTTCAACAACTTCAACCAGAATGGTCAAGGTTTGTGACAATTGTCAAGCAACAACACTACTTGGATACAGTCTCATATCACTAACTTTTTGACGTTCTGAAACAGTATCAAAAGGAAGTTAATGAAATCCATGCTAAAAGAATAGTCAAGAATGCTAACCCATTAGCACTTGTTGTTGCTGCTCAACCACATCCAGATCCTTATTATCAAGCACCAAAATCTCACAAACCATATGCACCAATATCAAAACAATCATCTTCCACCAGATCTAATGCATCCACAAAATTTAAAGGCAGAGAGATAGCCAAACCAATCACACCTCCATCTGAGTCAGCTTCTGAAGAAGACAGTGATCCTGAACAAGCTCAGAACGATAAGGAAATGCAGAAAAACTTGGCACTCATTGCAAAGTACTTCAAAAAGCTCTACAAATCTACCAACTACAACCTTAGAACTTCTTCAAACTCCAGAAACAAGAATGTGGATAATTCTACAAGGTACAAAAATGACAATTAGACTGGGCAGTTTGGGAATCAGAGGACAGTGACTGTCGTTGGGGCTAGGGAGACTATAGGCAGTCAGGTAGTGCAGCAGACTGGGATACAATTTTTTAATTGCAAGGAATTTGGTCATTTTGCTAGGGAATGCAGGAAACCAAAAAGGGTGAAAGACTCTACGTATCACAAGGAAAAGATGTTGTTGTGCAAACAAGCTGAGAAAGGTGTTCCATTACAAGTAGAGCAATCTGATTGGTTAGCAGACATAGATAAAGAGATTGATGAACAAGAATTGGAAGCACATTACAGCTTTATGGCAAAGATCCAGGAGGTTCCTACTATAGACCCAGGAACTGATACTGAGCCATTAGAACAGGTACAACACGATCCCGAATATAATGTGTTTGCCAATGAGAGATAGCATTTTGAGCAACCTGAATCCATTAGTAACACATGTGTAGTGGAAAAGGTTGATAGTAATATCATTCTTGATTCACCAGATATGTGTGATAATGATATTCAAATTGACCAAAATGCCGTAGAATGTGATGATAAGTGTGTTGCGCTTGCTAATTTAATTACAAATTTAAAACTTAATGTTGATGAGAATAAAAAGATTCAAAAGCAATTAAAGAAAGCAAACACATCACTTGCTCATGAATTGAAAGAGTGCAAATCTATTCTTACATAAACTAGTAGAACTCTGGGGGAGTCTAATAGTATTCGGGATAGTTGTCTAATTGCACTTCAAAATAAACAAACTGAGCTTGAGAGGTACAAGACCTTAAATGACCATACAGTTGACTATGACAAACTTGAACATAAGTTAAATGAAACTCTAGGACTATTAGCTCAAAAATAAATTGACATAAAAGAAGGTTTAAAACTTAAAGCCTTTAAATTTCAGTTGTCAAAGATAAACACGATGAGTTAGTCAAACAGAGTCTTTTAACAAAGTCACATTACGAAGGTCTTGTCAAAGAGAAAACAAAGGTAATAATGGATTTGAAACTTAAGGAAGAGAAAGACATTGACAAAATGATTTCAATAGAAAAGCAATTAAAGTTTTTGAATGAAATTGTTTACAAAAGGAACCAATCAATTCAAACCATTCATATGTTAGCTCCCAAAGGCCCAACATTCAATGGTAGACCAACCTTTGCAAATCCAATGTATCTCAAAAAGGCTCAATCTGAAAAACCATGTTTGTATGAGATCCCATATGACCAATCTATTTCCTGCAACAGACTCGTCTCCGATAGGGAAGAGACTCTGACTCTTGAAAAAGAGAGTCGATCAAAATTGAATAAAGACTTAGTGAGACCTTATGATTACACAAAGCTAAATAGTCTTTATGAAATTTTCAAGCCAGTGACACAGGAATATCATGAACAGTTGGCACATGCAAATGAAGTAAGAAAGCAAATGTAGAGAAAATCTTTTGTGAAATCTAAACTAAAAAATTTCAAAAACATCGGTTTCTTACCTGTTTCAAAATCAATAAGTAAAAGTAGACAAGCATATAATGTAATGACGAATAATATAAATCATTTTAGAGAACTTGTTCATCAAGCTTGGGAAAAGTATTCTCATAATCATTTTCGTGCACCAACTGCTCATGATATGGAAATCCTAATTAAGACATGTTTGACGCCTCTTGTCATAAATACACATAATGATAGTTTCACATTTGTTCATGAACTTAAGCAAGAAATGCATGCTGATTTAAAGTATATTGAATCCCTTGAAAATGAAATTGACGAACTTGAATCTGATAAAGTAGAATTTTCAAACATGTATGATATACTTTTGCAAGAATGTGATTCGTTATCTGACTTAGATGCTCACACTGAATTGCAATGCTTATATCTTCATAAAGTGAAAGAATGTGAATGTCTTGCACAAAAGCTTTTGAAACAAACTGAAACTGTTAGTAACGAAGTTTATACTGAGCTTTTACGAAATAGATTTGCCAAATAGACAAATAATCAATTTCTCTTGGAAACCTTGGCTGTACAACAATGTCAAGAACAAATAAAAAATGACACAGGTTTGAAAAGAATAAAGCGTCAATGTGTTTCTAAAAAGAACGTGAAACAAATATTTCTAAATACAAGATTTGAGAGCTCAACTACCAAAACAAGAACATTGCATATGTGAGTTTTAAAGAAAACTCATGAGAAAATGCAAAGGAAAATTGTTGGACACTAAGTTTATAAACATCTGTTGTACGAACATACCATATGGCTCATAAGGATTCACCAAAACCATTAGTTTTAGGAAAACCGACTCCTTTTTCAGACTCTTTAGAGAGGAAACATTTTTGAAAGACAAATTCGGTTCCGAAAACTAATGTGTTAGAGGGTTATCAAAACCAGTCACTACACGGATTTTACCTCAAACAGCAAGGCAAGCTGTAAGAAACACAAATGTGATTAAACCAGGAATGTATCAAATTGACACTAGGACAACACAAACTAGAGCACCATAGTTGCCTCAAACTTATAGGAATACTAACCCTCACGTGTCTACCTCTACAGGAGTAACTCACAGAACTAATGTTAGCAGAACACAGCTTAGGAGCACTCAAATGAAAGATAAGTTCATGCCAAACTAGTATGTGCTTAATTACACATACCTTTTACTTATAAAAACGAGCCTAAAATGACCAAAATATATAAAAAATGCATTGTATTTGTGTGTTTTGTGATTTATGATTGTGCAGGTAACGGATATTCACTAAAGGACAAAAACAAAGCCAAAACCGAAAAAACCGAGCACGAGATTGGAAAGAGCGTGAAAAGTAGAAGCTAAAGACGTGTGCATCTTAAATGGACCAACCCGCACCCAAGTTAATGGGCCGGGTCAGCCCATTAATCATCAATCATAAGCCTTAAGCTTTTAAGCCCTTATAAAGCCTAAAGTCCAAAACCATATTAACCGGCCCAATTCATAAGCCCAAAACACTTAACCCATGTACCCGTTAAAACCATTACACCACTAGTCCCTGGGGTTTTACACAGTTAGTCCTTAAGGACTAACATGGTTAGTCCATATTGACTAACACCATTACTCCCATTACCCAACACCCTTAACCCCCGTTAACCCAAATCATATCAAAACCTTTCCCGCCATTATCACTATTCACCCATCACTCTCACCTCGACCCCTGCTCCAACAAACAAAACCCCATCACTATCCCTCAACCCCACATCACAAACAGCCAATTCCACCTTGGCAATCCCATAAGTTCTTATTGGTTGATGGGACATGAATCAAATCAAGGGCTGTGATTCAAGAACTTGGAGAACAAGATAATTGAAGGGCTATGATGAAGCTTTTGAAGCCTCTCTCATAACAAACACAACAAGCACAACAAAAAGCTTGTACTCGGCTATAAATAGTGTGTGTTTTCACACATTAGTGGAAGTAGTTTTTATCTAGTTTTTAAATAGCTTTTTATTGTAACTTTCAGCTTATATTAAGTTTGTTTTAGCTTATTTGTATTTCCTTTAAAGCCTTGTATTCAGATTTTAAGTTCAATGAAATTTATGTTTTTAAGTTAATGCAATTTATGTTTTAAAAATGTTTGTTAAGCTCACATAAGCTCTTTTTTATCTTTTACTTAAGCTGTTTACTTAAGCAATATAAGCTTTTCCATAGCTTATAGTGTTTTAAGTCATTTTCATAAAAAGTCACTCAAAAGCTATTGTGGAAGATAAGCCAAAAAGGGAAGGGCTTATAGGGTTTTACTAGCTTGTTTTTAAACAAGCTAGAGCTTGTGGATAAGCTCTTAAGAGCATTCATGCCCTTGTTTTGAGCAAAGGGTTTTGTAAGTTTTCTCTTTTCATTTTATAGCTTATTTACTGTTTCATTGCTTATTTCTGCTTATCTTTGCTTATTTGTGCTTAATCATTGCTTATTCTGTCTTTCTAAATGCTTTTTATGTTTATGATTTAGCTTTTATGTCCTTTGATTGTATTTCATATAAAACTGTCTTTTATAGCTTTTAAACTGCTCATTCTTATTTGCTTATTTTAAGTGCCTATTTCTGTGTTCTTATTGCTTATTAGTGCTTAATATCCATTGTTCATCATCTGTTTTTAAAAAATCTTAGCTTATATCAAACTGTTTTAAGCTTAAATATGGTTTTCAAGTTTCTTAAGGGGTGTTTGGCACAAGCAATATTAACTCATGTTAATACTGCTTGAGTGCTCTTGACCTTTTAGTCTATTTTGATAAGCTCAAATTAAGTTTAAAAGTTAGTTTGTTTAAGTTTCAAAGTTTAAAATAACCATTTAAGGTTTTGTCTTTCATTAGTTTGAATCTGTTGGAAATTACTAACTTTTTTAAAATTAGCTTATTTGATTAGATCTGTATTAGTGGATATTTGGAGTAAATTTCATGTTAGTTTATGGTGATAAGGCAGTAGAAAAAGATTTGGTTTAAGAGATGCATTTGTCATTTGAGTTTTAGTAAAAATCTGCCAAAGTTTACAAGTCTCCTTTTCAAAGTCTAAAAGTCCAATTTTCAATAGCCATTTTAGGATAGAGTAAGTTGGTTTTAGGATCTAAAATTGATAGTATAAGTTCATTAGGTGTCAAGCTCAATCTGTTTGAGCTTATTTTATTTATTGAATAAGTCTTTTTCTTACTTCTTATTATTGGCTGCCTTTGCCTTTTAGTTTTTTACAAAAACTGAAAAAATCACTAGCATATAATGTGTTAAACAGCCTTTCAAAAAGCCTTTTTTTCTAGCTTTATACAGTTTTCCAAAATGCTTATTTTTGGCTTATTCTGGTAGTTTATAGGACTAGCTTAATATGTTTTTAGGTTTTAGACTTTAGCTTATTGATTTTGTAGCTTAAAAATTAGCCTAAAAGCACCATCTTAGGCTGTTTTGTTCTCAGCTTTAGCAAAAAACTAAGTTGAATGTCTGAGCTTATGGCTTATTGGATTTGCTTAACTTTTGTTTAGATTTGCTCATTAGGTTAGGTTTAAGACACTTGTAGCTTGTTTGACCTTAGGTTAAGCTTTTAAAAGCGTATTTGCAAATTTAAGTTTAGTACAAAAGCGCTTGAGTTTTTATCTATCTGTCTTGTTGCTTTCAATGCTTTTCAGCTTATTTAGTTAGCTTAATTCTAGTTATTAGTTCTTATTAGGGGTAGCTTTAGGTCTGTTTCAGCTTATTTGTTTATCATCTTGCCTTATTTGAGTTCCCCAAATAGCTTATAACGTTTAGGACTTAAAGCCTTTTTAGTCTTTATGCAAATCTGTCACCTTTTGAGTGTTATTCCAGGTTAATAAAAATAAGTTTTCTATATAAAAGCCCTTTCATTAAAGTTGCTTATTTAGTGGTAAAAAGCTTTTTCAAAAAGAAATTTTCAAAAATAAAAATATTTAGGAGTATAGGGAGCCCCCAGTTTCGAACCCGGGACCTCAACCTTAACTCCCAAACGTTTTAACATCACAGTCCACTAACAACTGCCATTGGGACTTTTTCGTTTATACTTTGCCATATTTAATACTTAACCCTTCTTTGCCTAGTTTGCTTATTAGAGCTTATTTGCTTTTTAACTGCTTATTTCTTCAGCTAACTTTCCAGCTTTTAATTTTCATAGATTCTACGTAGTTAAAAGTACTTCCTGTAATTTTTCTAGATTTTTCTAGATTAGTTTAATATTTTTAGATTAAAACAGTTTTTAATTCATAATAAATTAAATAAAAGTCAAAAAAATATAATTCTTTTTTCTAAAATTATTTTTTATCATTTAGGACTGTTAAAAATTAAATTTGCATTTTTAGGGTTAAAATTTTAGGATTTAGGTTTTTAAGGCTCGGGTTTTGATCCCGTTATCGTTTTTCGTGTTATAACTTTAATTGCTTTCGTTTTAGGCTTGCTTTTATTTAATTTTGCATATTATTTGTAGAAATAGAATCCAAATCAAATATTAATCATTCAATCACGCGATCATGAACTTAATCACGATTCTCAATTCACGCCTCGTCGGGATACGACTCGGGAAGGTTTTTGGATTTTACTTTGGATAAAAGTAATTTTCTTCAAACCTTTTGGAATACTTATCTTCTACTATAATTGATATTATCCTTATACATTTATATTATATATACTAAGGGGAGCAATCAATTTTTGGCGCCGCTGCCAGGGAGGTGTGTGCGATTATCGTGTTTACGTTTGAAGATTAGTTTTTGAAGACCCTTCCTCGTGAAGTTATGGCTTTCAATTGTGAATATTCTCTTCTAAAAATATAAAAATACAAAAATATTTTATTTTCTCAATTTTTGTGAATATCAAGTAATCAAAAATACCAAAAAAATCAAATAAACAACAAAAGCAACCGTTGTGTCACTTGTGAAAACGGCTCACCTTTAGATTTACAAACTAAAAGAGAGGTATAAGGAGGGTTGATCCTACGAACTTCGACCCGAAAGGAGAAGGTTTTTGCTTACCCGCTCCTCCGCTTCTTTGTGCATTTTCTAGAGAGCTACCGTACACTTGTTCGATTATCGGTTACAAAAATATTTTTCTTTCTCTTATTTTATATTTAGTACATGCGCACTCGCTCTTCTTCGAATCTAGTTGGTGAAACTTCTACGAATCAAAAATGTCATAATCGTAGACGTTCCAAGCAAATAGTCGAACCGTTTTCTCTTGAAGAGACTCCCGTAGATACGATGGACGATCAACGTACTATGGCGAAATTACTCCGTGCACCCACCGAGGGTTATGCGGAGGCAATCGTAGTACCACCTATTACCGCTGAGCATTTTGATCTCAAACATAGTATAATAAATCTTTTAACTTCAAAACAATTCTTCGGTTTTGAGAAAGAAGATCCTCATGCTCATATTCGATATTTTAACAATTTTACTTCTACGTTGAAGTACAAATATGTGCTTGAGTCCTTGATTAAGCTTATGCTTTTTCCATTTTCTATCGATGGTCCAGCCCGGATTTGGCTCGACAAAGAACCTTCTCGTTCTATTCTCACTTGGGACGATCTTGTTTCCAAGTTTATTAACCATTTCTTTCCTCCCTAAAAAACAACAAATCTCTGGAATGAAATTTTAAGTTTTCAACAATGTTTTGATGAATCATTTTATGAGGCATGGGACCGCTTCAAGGATCTCCTTCGAGCATGCCCACGTCACGGTTTTACCGAATTGCATCAACTCGATACCTTCTACAATGGTTTAAACCCATCCGATCAAGATTCTTTGAATTCTGCCACCGGTGGCAATCTTTTAGAACGAAGTGCTCAAGATGTGTTGAAAATTATTGAAAACAAATCAAAAGAATCTAATTCAAGAAACAAACCGATTGTTTTTCAAGTGAAAGCAAATAATATCGATTCTTCAGAGATAGCCAGTGTCGTAGCTAGTACCGTGTCTAGTGCCATGACCGCGATGTTTAAACAACATCAAGTAACCCCAGCTCCTGTCGTATATGTGTTGTGAACTAATGTGTTATTGTGGCGGTATTGTGGATCATCTTACGACAGTGTCTCATGCCACTCGTCTGGCAACACTTTTTTGGGTTGTCAAGACAATATTCAAGATGTGTTTCAGCAGCAGCTGTGAACTCCAAATCAGGGAAATACGGTTATCGTTTCTCCGAATGAGATAATCAATTTCGGTGCCACCCAGTTTTGCTCAATCCGTAATGTTGCAAAATCAAGGGTTTTTAACAGAATCGTGGGGAATTACTTCAATCCGAAATACGTCTTATCAAGCTCCGATTCAACAAACTCAAGTTGCTACTTCGAGTGACTTGGAGAAATTTAAGAAAATAAATGAGGCTAGTATGCAAGCTATGAGAAATCATATCAGTAATTTGAAAATCGAATTAAGAGTGAAAATGTAGTCTACAATACTGAAAATCAAAAAAATAATTGCTTTTCCAAAAATGAATTAACAAATGACATTAAGAACATGATGGCTAGTTTCTTTCAAATGAATACCGCTTGTTCTTCGGGTTCGGGACCACTTCCTAGCAATACCATTGATAACCCAAGAAGTGACTTGAAAGCAATCACCACCCGAAGTGGTGTTTCTTATGATGGACCTCCGATTCCTCCTCCTTTTTCTTCTCTCCCCAAGGTGGTGGAACGGGTACCCGAGGTGACAAAGGATATGATGCAACCAAGTACCGAAGACATCTAACCTTCGGTAGTCCAAACTCAAGTTCTAATTGATGAGCCCGTTGTTGCTCCCAAGCCTAAACCGACTATACCTTATCCTTCAAGGGTTAACAAACAAAAGCTCCGTGAAAAAGATGATAAGCTAGCTTTGAAATTTCTTGAAATTTTTAGGAAACTTCATTTCGAACTTAGTTTCGCGGATGCTCTTCTTCACATGCCTAAGTTTGCTACAATGTTTAAATGTCTCCTTAATAACAAGGAGAAATTGTTTGACTTAGCTACCACATCGGTGAATGAGAATTGTCCGGCGGTTATCCTAAAAAAGTTGCCCGAAAAACTTGGAGACCCCGACAAGTTTCTCATTCCATGTGATTTTCCGGAGTTAGTTGAATGCTTAGCCTTGGCCGATCTTGGTGCAAGCATCAACTTGATGCCTCTTTCCATATGGGAGAAGCTTTCCCTCCCCGAACTTACTCCTACGCAAATGATTCTTGAGCTTGCGGACCGATCGACGACTCGACCAGCCAGCATTGCCGAAGACGTCTTTGTGAAAGTAGGAAAGTTCCATTTTCCGACTGACTTCGTAGTAGTTGACTATGTTGTTGACCCTCGGGTTCCCTTAATTCTCGGGAGACCCTTTTTGAGGACCGGACGTGCTTTGATTGATGTTTATGGTGAAGAATTAACTCTCCGAGTTGATGATGAAGCCATAACATTTAAAGTTGGTCAAACTTCGAGTTTATCCTACAATGATGCCGAGTCGATTAATCGAATTGATGTAATCGATGTAACTTGTGAGGAATATCCTCAAGAAGTGCTCGGATTCTCGGAAATTTCTACGAGTGGCGATCCCACTTCAGAACCGATTATTTCTATCTCTTCTCCCACTCTCACTCCCTTCGGGGATAGTGACTTTCTTCTAGAGGAAACCGATGCTTTCCTTGCTATTGAAGATGATTCAATTTCACCAAAAATTGATGACTTTTACTATGATTCGGAGGGAGACATTCGTCTTCTTGAGGAATTTCTAAATGATGATCCATCATCTCCTCTCCCTCCAAAAGAACTAAAATTTATAGAACCTAAAATCGAAAAATCTTCAATGAAGAATGAGTCAAGGATTACCTTATCATCTTGAGTAGGATTTTTGGAGGGAGCTGAATAAAATTCCCGTCATATTATTGCCAAAAACTTAACAAGATGATGAGAATGCCCGTTTCTATCTAAAGTTTTTTAAAGTCAAACAAGCGTGCTATTGCTTGGAAATTTATACCGGACTTTAGGGTTATTGGACCCATAATTTTGTACTCAACATATATATAATGGAGGATGTATTTAAACCGGGGGGGGTCCAACATCAAAGAAAGGTTAATCAAAAATCACAAAGTTGATCAAAAAGGAAAGTTATCAAACTCCTTGATTGTCGGATCAATTTGATTGTACCCTATCTCCGATAGTACTTGGGGTGAGCCCCGTTCAGGTGTCCCTAAAAAGGTAAGGAATGTCCATGGTGACTAATGACTTATAATGATGTTGATACCGACTAGAACTTGTTACTGGGTGGCAAGTTTGCATATTGATTACGAAAGCTTAATGTTGCCCACCGGGAAGATCATTTACCGTTACCATTACATGGTCCAAATCTTGAAGATGATACGCGGTCTCCCAAACAAACACTATATATAATATAATAAGTATAGAAAGGGATTATATTCATATAATAGGTATAGTAAGTATTTTTCCCGAGGGTTCGAGAAACAAACTTTTAACCAAAGTTGTCTCAAAAACCTCCCGGGTCGTTTTCCTTCGACGAAGCGTGAATTGAAAATCGGTTAAGTCCGTGATCGCGCGTTTTGAATGGTTTCGAAGATTTTGATTTGGTTGTCTAAATCCTACTAAATATAAATGACAAGTAGATAAATGCACGAAAACAAGTAAACAAGAAATGAAAATAAAACACGTAAGCATTAAAACGTAAACGGGAATTAAAAACGAGAACCTAAAAACCCTAAATTATCAAAATTAAGTCCTAAATTGATCTTTTTGGTTTTTATAAGTCTTAATTAACTAAAAAGCTAGAACAAAGAAAACTAGATCAAAAACGGAAAAGATTTAAGCTTAAAAACACTAAAAACATGAACGGGATTCAATCCCGTTCTTTAAAAAAACAAGATTTTGCAATTTAAACCCTACGAAAGCAAATCTAATTTTCCTAGGTTCTAAATGTTAAAAGAAAATTTTCTAAAAAAGAATTATATTTTTTTGACTTTTTATAATTTTTTATGAATTAAAAACAATTTTAATGAAATTAAATGTTTAAAAATACTAAACTATTTATAAAAAAACTGGAAAAATCATGAAAAGTGGCTTGAATAGTGAGGAATCTAGGAAAAATAAGCTTGTTAAAACAGCTTATCGAATAAGCTGTGAAATACGCTAAAAATGGCTTATAAGCTAAAAGGGATAAAACTACTATAAAGGATTAATTTTGCAAACAATAATCGAAAAAGTCCCCAGGGCAAGTGGTAGAGTGTGTTGTGTGTTGAGTTATAAAAGGTGAGGAGGGTAGAGGTCGTGGGTTCAAGCCCTGCTCACCCATGATTTCCCCTCTTCCCTTTTTTTGTAAAACTTTAAAAAGCAAAGTTGTTAAGCTGCTTAAAATAAGCTACTTTTGTGAAAACAACTTTTTAAAAAATTAGATAATAAGCTAAAAAAGAGCTTTTTGAAACAGAAAGAGCACTTAGCTCTTTTTAAGCTCTCTTAAAACTTGAATATACTAATAAGCTAAGATAAGCTCACACCAGTTCAAATAAGCTATAATCTAACTTAAAACTAACCTAATAAGCTAATCTAAGCTATAAATGATCAAATAGAATAAACCATAAGCTGAAAAAGATCAATAAGTATTTTTTACAAAACCAGCTATCAAATAGCCTGACCAGGCATCTTTAAGCTTATTTTTAAGCAATCAAACGGATTCTTATGAAAATCTAGCTTATACTACCTTTAAGCCTGGCCTATGAGCTACTCTAAACAATAAACAAAAGACATTTTAAAATTCAAATAAGCAGTGAAAAGGTTAAATGAAAAGACAACTTATGCTTATTTTCTATGTTTTTGGATTTTTAATGAAAACACAAGATAAGCTAAATCCTAACCTTAATAAGCTAAATTCAACTTATAACTAATCTATCTAACAAATATAAGCAAGAATTAAGCTAAAAACTACAATCAATAAGCTAAAATCTCAATAAGTACTTTTTGAAAAACTATTAACTAAACAGTCCATTAGGGCTTCTTTGAGCTTATTTTTCAATAAGCAAAGGGATCTTTATGGACTTTTGGCTTATACCACTTAAAATCTTGACCTAAAAAAAAGCTAACTATTCTATTTTTTTATTTTTCAAATCTTAATGACAATGACAAAGTGCTGATTTTAAAGCTAAAAACAGATTGTTAA
>BQNB010178772.1:0-12838 GCA_026074375.1 Tanacetum coccineum
TATTACCCCTTTTGTTTGATAACACGATAATTATCCTCGTCCGGCAATACGTGTATCAAAATTGCCTACATTTGTAGCATCACGCTACATCACTGCCTAAAGTCAAACACCCCTGTTTGGGTTTTTTTTATTAACCCAATTGCACCCTTTTGTGCAGCTGTTAAACCAAACGCACCCTTAAAGGTGTAAAACCCAGAATCAAACACCCCTCTTGGGGCTGTTACCAAAACCAAACGCCCTATATAGGGCAGTTTACCATCGAAACAAACACCCCTTTCGGGCGTGTATACCGTTCGAAACAAAGAATCAAACGAAAACTAAATAAAACCAAATGAAACAAGTTCAAACAACAAAACCACACAAGATTCATTATTAGTTTTTATAAAAGTTTAACCAACCAAACTTGGAAAAATATGAGATGAAGATGGTGGTGGTTTCGGCTGTGGTGGTGGTAGATATGTGGTGAGGGTGGCACGTCGTGGTGGATACGATGGTGGTGTAGGCGGTGACGAGGTGGTAAGATAACGGAGATGAAGGTGGCAGCTGGCGTGGGATGGTGGCGGCTGTTGTGGCCGTGGCAGCGAGGGTGACGATGTGGTGGTGAGGGTGTTGGTTGCGGTGGTTGGCGGCGTACGATGGTGGAGAGGGTGATGATGACGAGGTGGTGATGGTGTTGTGGTGTTGGTTGAGGTGGTGCCGGCTGTGGAGGTGCGGCGGTGGAAGAGATGGTGACGATGGGGTGTTGTGGTGATGAAGATGATGTTGAGAGGGTGACGGTGGTGAGGTGGCGTCGGGGTGATGATGGCAGTGAGGGTGGCGGTGTGGTGATGATGACAGCGGCTATGGCCGGAGTTTGGCCTGAATCTGGCCGGAAGTGGGAGATGACAACGCCGGAAAAGATGGAGAGGAGGAGGGTGGAAGTGTGTGTGCTAGGGTTATAACAAAAATGAGGGGAAACCCTAGTTGCATTTGTTTAAATACCCAAAAGTTGTAAAATAAAGTGACAAGTGCTAGATAGATGAGGGTCAATGGTGTAAATATTACTAGAGGGATCGGAAGTGTAATCTTTTGGTAAATATTGGTTCGAGACTCATTTAGGCTAGCAAATGGATGATTCAAAACACGATAATTGCGCCATTGCGTTCCAAATGATTTTTCTCATAAAAATGAGTATCTACATGACTATTATTTTATAAATATTTTTATAAAATATATTTAAAATGATTATTATTTATTTATTTGGTACCATTAGGTGTCGCGGGTAAGCTTTGTTCATAAAAATAAAACTTTAATTTGAACATTCGCGTTTTTAAATAAACGCTTTCGAATAAAATATTATTTAATTTATTAAATATTTTTATTTAATATAATGTGATAATTAAATATAAATTTAATTATTTTTGTGTCGGTACGCGTTGTTTGCGGTTTTCAAAACATTGCGAGGCTATTTTAGTTATTTTCTGCGACGTTTCGTGTCTCGGGTAAAACTGAAAAGTTGTCCGGAATAGCGTTTTATGTCAAACACTAGTGTACCCCATAATTAATAACTCATTTTGGCGGGTCATTTTTATAAGTCAACTTAGGAATAACATATATCTTCTCGTTTTCAAGTCAAATAAGTTTGAAAAATAAATTTCTTAATGAGAGATGATAATAATAATTATGATTTATTATTTAAATACGTTTCAAAAATTTACCAACTACGCGGTAATCGTCTTTATGTGACCGTAAAAGGTCAAAAGGTCAAAAAGTCAAGCCGGAACCAAAAGTCAAAGGGTAAAATAGTAATTTAAAGTTCTGAAATTTGCGGGGTGTGACAGTAATTTTCCTCTAGTCTAGTCGTTTTTTTTAACTGTTATTTCTTGTGTTCGGCTAGGCTTAGATTTTAGTTCGTAAGGTTGGCATGTCAATCTTTCGTTGCATGGTTAAAAGCAACAAACAGTCGTGTGTTTTTTTTCAGCCACATGGTCCTTTGCCATATTGCCTGAACGTTATTGATTGTTTAATATACTTACCGGGGTGAAATATTACAACCCTTTACAAAAAAAAGACTTACAATTTCGTGTTTTATAAGCTCACATCACTTAAAACTCAAATCCAAACACCCCAACCACCTCACAAAAAATTACACAACAAACACCACCACCATCACTTCCCGCCACAGCAAATTCATCCACCAACCATCCTAGCATACTTACCATCACCCACCCACCACCCCAAAGACAACCTCTACACACCCACACCCGTTACTCCCACATCCTGCAATTGTAAGTAAGAAATGGTATTTGGTGGTTGTCACATATTAGCAGGTAAAACAAGTTTTTATGTATCATATTAACAAGTTTATAAAATTCACGTATCATATAGGTAATTTTTTTAGTACACGTACCATAATGATAAATTTGAGAAAGTATAGCTATTTAATGGCTTAAACTCAATATAAAAAGGCATAAAACTTAAAGAGATTCATATAGGGTGATATCTACAAACTTACTGGTGTCTTGATAAGAGTTTTGTTAAATCCTCATACATTAAATTCTTACATATCTTTATACACACATAATAATATTATTAGGATAGCTTTTTTCTCTACTCATTATCTCTTTATATTCAAACCGTTAATTCTCACATTTGTAAAAAAATCTTATGAGTAAAAATATAAGTAAAAAAATTGTAATAAGAGGATGCATCATTTCTCGTCTTCATAAATGCAGTGGATATGCATTTTTGTCCTAGCCCTCTCAACCGGTAACAACACGACACGTGTCTCTAGGTTACCTTATTCAGTAAGTTGAACTCTTAACCCCCCTTTAAATTAGGGTGCTACTATTGGTACCCCCGGCCCACTAAATAGTACGAAAAAAATACAAAATATATTTTTTGTCCTCCAGTTTACAGTGCAACACAGTTCTTTTTATCAGTTTTTGCTTCGTACTTTTTGACAGTTTAATACTTTTAACTTGTTAAACTTTATAATTTTCGTTCCGCATTCTGCGTTTTATTGTTTATAATATAAACGAAAATATAAAAATAAAAAAAAATAAAAAAAGAAGAAAAACCAGGGCGGTACAAACGGCTTTTTAAGGGGGTACAAATAACATGAGCCTTAACTTATGGTTCTTGACATTTGTACATTTTTGGCTAAACCTTTTTGCCTATCAATCAAAGATATCAGGGAATGTACTAATTAAGACAATTCCTTTTTAAGCAAGACCAGGTTAACTATATAAGTAGATTTAGTTAAGCTGATACTTGTTGTTTGTATGCATCTAACTATTGATCAAGCTTTCACTATCGACAATTGTATGATCCGTCAAACATAAACATGAAAAGTGTAAGCTCAAGGTCGATAGCAAATGTGCCAAGTCTAACCCGATCGGTTGAACCATGAACTGGTCAAGTAACCGGACGTCTGTTTTGAGCGAAAAAACCCGGTTGAACCGTAACCCGTTGGCCTGACAGAGCCAATTAAAAACCGGTTTTCAAAACATTGGCTTCTTGCTAAAGTCTGGTTTCTAACTTATTCTAACTTATTCATACCAAGTTAGTAAATGCTTGTTTTTTAGTACAAGGACCGAAAGCATCATTTACCATATTCACAAGTGCATGCAAAGCATTTTTCAGTTATAAAAAAATAAACACAACACATGACAAAGTTATTATACTCTATATCTCATCATCACCTTTTCAATCTTTTACGTACAAAAACAGTAACCTTAAAAGTGGACAGGTGTAATGAATACGTGTCCGGCCGGTGGCCGATGGTACGGTACGGTGCCAAATCGCCGGAGTTATTTGACTGTTGGGAAATAAGAAACCAAATTGTTAATTATTTTATAATTTGTTTTGTGTGTGAATTCCCATTTGGGTAAATATAATGTTTTTAAAAAGAAAAATCTTGGAGTGTTGTGATCAACTGATCATTGTTTACTTTACCACTTCTTTGTGTCTGAAATTATTTATTGTAAAGTGACAAAGTCTTATGATACAATAATTTGGTTTTCCTGTTTTCCAACCCAATTTATCATTTAAATGACATTTTTTGATTCAAAAGACGCGCTATGGCGACATGTATGAACAGACCGGTACTGATGCTCAGGGTTTTAAAAGACGCGCCATGACAGCGTCAAGTCGTCGATAAGGCGCGAGGCGTAACATCCACGTTATGAAATAAACCAAGACGTCGTCTTTAAACGTGACGTGAGATTAGGCGTGAAAAGAAACGATAAGGCGCGAGGCGTTATGCTTTTTTTTATTCAACTCCGATAATTTTTTTTGAGAGAAATGAAAAATATTACATGTAATAATAATTTCTTGAATTATTTATTATGTGTAACACTTTTTGTAAACTCGATATATATGAAATATAATATAAATATACTAAATAATTTCACATATTGCGCCGATTTAAATAACATGTTAAAATGTCGCGGCTTCACCACGACGCCTAAAACATGACGCTTCATTATGCCGTCACGCTACGTCTCACGCAATTTATAATCTTGTTGAACGGTTATTTATTTATTTTATTTTTTTTGGGAAATCTTATTATCCTAAGTCCTAACACAACTTATCCACGTTCATCATTTGGCTATCTCTATTAATTACTTACGTATAATGAAATGACACGGTTTGACAAAACCAAGCTTTTAAATGGGACATTTATTAACCTAATTAAGAACATATAGCCAAATTGTATCTATACATGATACGTTTTCAAGTTCTATTCGTTGATGGTGCAGTGAAGGTTTTTTCCTTATACACATAATAACTATAATAACATGAGACGTGTCCATTAGCTAGGTTTAGTTTACTTAAGTGTTACAGTAATTTGTTTATATATCTCATATGAAATAAATATATATGCATGCATGTAACCAAAACCATAAATTTGTATACTCGCTGCGATCATTTCTCCGAAATGATCAATGTCAACATGACTTATTATACTTGAGTTGATCTAAACAATAAAATAGACTAAAACATAGTTTAATATAGACGAATAAAGTTATTGACATATCAAATACGTTAGATTGTTCTGAAGCAAAATGGTATTCTTAATCCTCTTTAGGCAAATGAACTGACTTAGTTTATGATGTTCTAAGATTACGAACAATAAAAAATAAATGTTTTTTGTCTTCATATTAAAAGAACCCCGTTATCGTAGTTTGCAATATATATTTAGAAAATCCATTAATATATTAAGAATTTAATAAATGAACTATCTACGGAAACACTTTCAATTTCAACTTCAAAAATCTTATTTTAAGCGTAAATATTCCGCTATTAATATATATTAGCTTGAATAGAGTGTTTCTTAAGATTTAATATAATTTGGTCGTGATGTGACTGTATAAATAGAATCATAAAATATATGTCATATTTTTAGACTTTTGGAAAATTATGTGTGGACAAATCGATCCATTTTTTAATCGATAATAGTGAACGTACATCTTCAAGATCGCTATGCAAGGTCAACTCCTAAAGATTCAGACATTGGTCTATTATAAAAACTATTTTTTTTCTGTCCAAACTTATTTTCTTTATTGGGATTTTGTGTGGGTTAATTGGAATATGTATATATGAAATGATCTTACTATATTTGACAACTCAATCAGAAATAGTTCAAACTAATGACATCAATAATGGAAACATTCATTACTACATTATTACTACCCCCATCACATATTTATTATTCACGTTTTCATTTCGATTTGTTTCAAATTAATTGTTCAATTTTAAAAATAGTTAAGAAATTACGTTCGAGTTTGCCATATTACTATCACGTATTGTTATTATCACAAATACTAAAGAAGTTTTGACTTAATTAGTTAAGAGTAAAACTGTAATTACACAAAAAGTAAAAAAGAAAATGCTGTAATGATGATTTTTTTCTCAAACTATGTGTTTTTTTATCTGTGAATGATAATTTTAAAACAGAGATAATATATTATTGAAGAAAAAAAACTAACTTGATTAAAAAAAGAAAAGAACCTTTAGATTATGCTCATATAGATGGATCCAAATTACAATATATTCATAAGATTACATAAAGACATTAGAATCCAAGATATCTTGATATTCATATTTGATAAAGTTTCCGCAATAGCTGATTTCTCTTTCGTCTTCCGTACTGCTTCCGTTGATGTAATTAGTCGAATTCGAGTTTGAGTTTAGAGGAGCTGGACTTGATGACGGCGTTGATAGGTTCGATATTTGTGAAGGGAAATCGTAGTCACTAGAAGTCAAATTCGACTGGTAACCATAGTTCTCCATTGCGATAAAGTTGTCAAGATTGTTTTGCCAATCATTTAATTGGCAAGTTTGTGTGTTGAAATGGGAATAGCTCGAAGGAAGTTGGTCTACATTTGGTTCCATAAGTTGGGCACATTCACTAGAAAACGGAACACAACTCGGGTCGCTCAATGGGGCACAACTAGGGATTTCTTGAATCAGGGTTTGGTGATCTTGATTTTGAAGTTGGACTAGATGATTTTCTTGAACTTGATGAGGATTTCCAAATTGGTTTTCTTGTCCATTTTGTTGAGCATAATTAGGGTTTGTATTGCGTTGTGATGAGAGGAGTGAAGCAGCTAACCTCAACAGTTCGGGGTTCACCATGGGCTGAACCCCGAACATGTTTGAGTGAGACGAGCTATAAAACGACGAGCTCAAAATGGATGAGATATCAAGTAGATCAAGTCTAGGATTGTGAGTGACCGGATCAATTCCCATTCGAAGAAGTCTTTTCCTAATGTGAGTGTTCCAGTAATTCTTGATTTCGTTATCGGTTCTTCCTGGCAAACGAGCTGCAATTGCGGACCATCTGTTGATACAATAAAAACCAAATGGTTAGAAAACTCTAAACCAATATAATATGTTAAACAAAACCTAATCCTTAAAATTATATAAAGTGATTAATCAAATGAGAATCAATCAAACAAGTTGACTTACTTGTTCCCCAAAACACTGTGCAGTTGAATTATTGTTTCCTCCTCTTCAAAAGAGAACCTTCCTCTTTTAATATCAGGCCTAAGATAATTAGTCCATCTTAACCTGCAACTCTTTCCACACCTTTGTAAACCTACACACCATCAAATATAACCGAAAAACGATTAGTACTAATCGATAAAGATTTCCGCTTTCTTATACGCCAAAGATTTCTATTCATCAACAAGAACTTACCAGCATTCTTGGGGAGGGTTCTCCAGTTTCCATAACCATTCTTTTGAATGTAATCAATAAGCTTTTGATCTTCTTCTGCAGTCCATGGACCCTTTTTCAAGCCATTCTTTTCACAACAAGGTGATCTTCCCATGATAAAAAGTTCAAGATGTGTAAGCAATATGTATAAGTTTCTTTCTAAAAATAGATTTATAGAGAGTATATATGTTTGTGTGTGTGCTATATATAAAGAGAGAGATGTAGGTCCATGGAAGTGGGGAGTACTTGTATTTATATAGAGTGAGAAATAGAGAAGTGAAAGAAGACAAGAAACAAAAGAGAAGTCAATGAGATTCGGTGGCCGTCCTGTGTTAATCTTCATGGCAACGTGTCCCTTCTTTAATAGCTATGCACAAAAACACACGTAAAACACATACTAAAACACACATTTGGGTGTGTACACAGAACAAAAGTTGTGATTTAAGAAAGTCAAATGTGCTTCTAGTAACTTTACATTATATGTTGCCATTTTTCACTTTTTGCTATATGATAAGCAAGTGATGGGCTATCAAGATGAGATGATACAATTTCAACTATTTTAAGAATTGCTATTTGATCCAAACTTTTCAAGAAGTGAGTTTAAGTTTCAATCTATCTTATGAACAAAACTAACTTTCTTTACAGATCATCAAAGTTTTTCGACAAACTGTTATAACATATGTGAAAATTACAACATCAAGACGAATCAAACACCACTATTTGTGTAGACTAATCAACAAAAACTACTTGAACTCGAATCGACTAGTTATATATTCATAACTAGAAAGAAAGCCGAATTAAGTTTGATGCCTCAAATATTGAAAACGATGATTACTCATCAAAATATTTACAAGCTAATGAAATACTAGAACGTAAAATGAATACACATATTGTTGATTACTTGACGCCTTAATAAATCGTTGTTTCTGTTTTTGTAACTATATATATTTTTGAGTTTCTGGTCGACTAAATCATAGGGCTAGATAACTCACAGGGTTAGTTTGCGCGCTGACTATTAACGATACTTAAAGTCTAAAGCCTTCGTGGCTGTTTATACTAGACATGATTAGAAATTAAACCTTACACGTACACTTATGTAATGATAGCAACAAATTTGTCACTCCCTAGCTCGTTATTTGTAGGATAGAAAACAAAGCAAAGTTTTAATTGACGACATTGAAAGTATTTGAAACGATAGAATATTACTATAAGTAAAATGAAGCCACATTTAATTCAGAAATGTGTGAATTGACGGGAACATTCTAATTTCGGATGCATTTTGGTATCAACAATTGTCCACCCACAAAGATTAGCTCTGATAACTCTTGAGACCCGGTGGGGCACTAAATGAAGTAGATTGGAATTGAGACTCGAACTCTTAACTATTTATTCACAAAATCTCTTCAATGAGTTTATGAGTTTTTCAGATATGGATAATAACCGAGCGAAAACCATTTAGGTATAGCCACATTTAATATATCAGCTCTCACATTCACAAACATAAATTTCCGGCGTGGTGGTCAATGATTCATCAATAGCTTTCTGTGACGATTATTTTCATCTTAGCTGTCGTCCTCCAACCCTAAACTGCCACGTATCCCATCTTTTTCACAACCCACTTTTCTAATTTAAACTTCAATTAATAATGTTGTAAACGAAATTTGAAATCAAATACTGTATAAAAATAGAAAGGGTTGTTGTCGATATAAATTGTGTAAGTTGAAAATACTCAATAGCACATTTAAAACTTTAATAGCAAAATTATTTTTAAGTGTATTATAATTCAAGTTTTAAAGTGTACTACAAAATTTTTTTCACAAAAAAGGCATTACGGAAAAGATGAGATAATGTGCCGCAAGTTCTTTTTTAGGAACATAAATGATGAACAAAGAAGAGTAAATAAGAGAAGTGAAAAGGGAACAATATTTTTCTTTTATTTCATGTTCGTGAGTTGAAAGAAATGAAAGAACATTTTCAAAGTTGTGGTATCGGGTTGATAGGAAAAGATTGAAAAAAGAGAGAATTATAGTTTACGACTTTTAAACAAAAAAAGAAAAAAACACAACACACGGAATATAACATAACGAGCAGTTCGGTGCTCGAGCATTGTTGCAGAGCTGCTTTTAACATCGGTTTTGTGTTTTTCGTTTGTCAGAAAGAAGTTCTCATAATTTAAGAAGACGTAAATGCAAGTTAGTTTTTTTTGTCATCGTTTTTACAAAACCTATACGTTACCAATTTTTTTTTACCAATTTGCTGATTCTACCGTAAAATATAAGCGTATGCATAAGCAGTTGGAGCAATCAAGTAGCAAAGTTATTCTTATTCAAGTCACAAAATAAAATAGTGAGATGCATGCTATTATAAGATATTACAGTGACGATGAAAGTACTAAATATAGTTCAGTTTTGATAAGAAAATTTGTAACGCTATTTTATGATAGGAATGCAAATTCAGATGGACAAAGAGCCAAGATTAGACGTAAGACGCACTTGCATAAAGAAGGACGAGAGACGAAAGAGGAGATGACGAAACATAATTTGCACAAACTAAACTATCACGACATCCTCTCCGGTTTCTAACACCTCTTTAAGTAGATGCATTTTATCAATAATATTGGCTTTTCATCGATATGAATGGTAATTGCTAAAAAAATATGGTTACCAATATATCGTATTAAAAAGGAAATATATTTACCGTTGTCATCCTTGCTGTCGTATCGTTCAGCAGTTTCACGTTTTTTGCTAACCTCCTGACTATGGTTCCTGTAAGATTAGGTGTCCCTATTAAGTAACGGAATTAAACGAGGATTTCGTCAAAGGCTGTCAACAGCTGATCCTACACGAAACCTGGGCGATAGGTTGCAAAAGGAGAAAACCGTTTTACGAAGCTTGGGATCTACATGAGGGTTTATTATACAAATGTATACGAAACATAATTTTAGAACATCAAAACATGAGGCCCAGATCTGCAGATGTTGGAACAACATGAAGGACTCACGACAGGCACTACCACATTTTAGGATTGGTTGGCTAAAATAAAGATGCCTGTGAATGCTACTCCTTAGAAACACAACTTTAAAAAATCATTGTCCTTGTCTAGATCAACGACAAAGCCATCAGTAAAGTAGTGATCATAAAAAGGAAGTGTTATTCATACAGATGCATACCTCAAGGGTCTCTGAAGCTAACAAAAACCATGGCAAACATAGATAGTAAAAAAGTAATACGATCTACATAGATATTCTACGAGGTTGTCACGTTGAGAGCTACAGATGTGGGAATAACGTGAAGCATGCATCAGTTCCTAGAATTCATTAAAGAGACATATGATGAGAGAAGTACACGCGTAATAGTAAGAAATAAAGCTCGGACCAATGTATACAATAGCATTACCGGACAATCCACACACTTGGTATGACTGCCCAACCAAGATATGGACCTAGGTAAAGTATGCGTAGTAAATAAGAAATTATCATCATCGCCTATAAAAAGAAAAAGAATAGGTCTTTTTTACACAGAGAATCATTTGAGTCGTAAGACGATGGGTAGCTAAAAGTAAGCTGCAACGACTCTAGAATGATTGGGAGTTGGTAGTCAATCAAGTTAACTCCCCCCCGGCAAAAAAAGAACAAAAACTGAGCCAAACCTTCGAGCTTAACCGAAAGCTAGGAAAATTGACTAGGTCAAAACAACGTCATTTCAAATTGAGTCTCGTACCGCTTCTTTGTTACTGCCTAAATGAGACTCATATCTGCAGATATAGAAATGGTACTAAACACTTGCTTATGATTTTTGATTTTTAGAAACCATTCGGTTTCAGTTTTGTGTCGATTTGGTTTTTCGATTTTTATACGATTTATCGAACTTTGATTTTACAAATTCAATTTGAAATATATCATAAAATAACACCCTCAAAGCTTTAAAGAAACAATCCAAACAAGAAAAACAAAAAACTCAACAATGACAATAAGAAACAAATGACCATATAAAATCATAAAAAAATTGTTTATGTGTCATAAACAACGCAATAACAACGATAAAAACCTAATAAACAAAAAACCCTAGAAAAGAACTTATTATTTGTCCAAAATGACATGTTCAAGAAGCAACTCAAACAAATACTAGTTACTCGACATGATTTAGTTAATCTAGTGAATCGTATTCATCGTCCCTTAACTTTAATAAGAACTTATTTATGTTTCGATGTGCGGCAAAATGTGAAAAATACAAGATCAACCTAACAAACTAATTTTTTTTCTAAAATTCAAAGAGTCATGTTGTAGGTGATAACAATAAATATGAACTATATGTAGGAAAACGTAAGGGGCAATTTAAAATTTATTAACAATTAAACATAAACATGCAGTGGAAGATCAAAACCCTTACATTAGTTTTCCGTGAACTAGTGATCCATATACGTTTTACGACTAATCTAAACAAACACAACAATTACATACCTTGTTTGGAGTGAGAGATCAGAGAGATATATAGAGTCCAAAGTAGAACCCTTCACGGTTGTATAGCAGTTGGTCAATCCACATCAACACGTATAATCAAATTACAAAGATCAAACAAACTATTGTTTGTTCTTGGTGGTATGTCACGGCCAAAATAAGTGAAGGGAGAAGAGAACTAGGGTTTTGGTTTTCTGAATTAACAGACACAAAATAAAATAATAACTCTTGTATTCATAGGCATATTGGATAAGTATCAAAATCAAATCAAGAAAATTATCAAATAAATAAATAAATATATTATTGATGTTCGTTCAAAAACCCCTCATATAATATATATAATACATATACTTAAGCAAAGTATCATACAAATTATTCTTAGGAAAGAATAATAAGTAATAAACACGGGTATCGTTCTCCTCGGTGAGAGGTGAATGAAAATTCACGTTAATGTCGCAAATCGAGCTTGATTATCATTATAAGATTTGGATTTGGTTTCTAAATCTACTAACGCAAAAGCAAATAAAGATAAGCTAAATTAACAATTAAAGCAATTAAGAAATTTACGTATAAAACGTTAACGAGTATTAAAAAAAACGCGACTAATTAATCAAATAACATAAATTTAACACCTAAAAATTCAAAATGCTAAATTTTAAACTTAAATGCACTTAAATAATTTTCAAAACAGAAACTATATTATTTTGTAATTTTTTATATTTTTAAACAATTTAAAAACCCTTTAATCTAGAGAATTAATAAAAATTACTAAACTATTTTATAAAAATTTGAGAAAATTCTAAAAAGTTCTAAACACTATTCCTAATGATTTCAAAGAAAAACAAATTAATAAGATCAAGCCAATAAGCTGCTAAAAATCTATAAAGCTTAATAAGCTAAAAACATGAAAATGCATATAATAATTTAATGCTGTAAGAGACTAAAGAAAAAGACCGAAGGGCGCATTGGTAGTGTGTGTGTGTTGTGAGGATGAGGTCACTGGTTCAAAACCTGTGACTTCCTTTTTGAAAAAACATGTTTTTAATTTTATTTTTTAAAAAGCTATAAAATAAGCAAAAACTAACAAGTTTAACATAAAGACTTTTTTGCAAAACTTGAAAATAAGCTAAAAAAAGCTACTTAAAATGACAGTTATGGCTTATTAAGACTCAAGAACAC
>BQNB010178774.1:0-12838 GCA_026074375.1 Tanacetum coccineum
TCTCGGTATTATTGATCTTGTTGATTTTTAGACTTATATATATTTTATATTTTATTATATATTATATATATATAGTGTAAAAATAACCAATCAATTATCCAAATCCACGGTAGGCACAACAGTAGTAATCGGAACACAACTTGAATCATGTCCAACAATCCTAGCCTCCATACCCATAGTATGCTCAGACGCAATCCAGGCTCGTCTACAGCCACAGACGCAACCATAGGTTCCTCATTATCAACATCAAGTTGATGGTCTCTCCATGCATAATCATTCCCTTTTTTCTTTTTCTTCTTTTCCCCTCTTCCACTAGAATCCAAGAACCCACTCTTCATATCAAGACTTACATAACCAGGAGCACAGTAAACGTCTAAGCTCCAATAAACTTTGAAACCCCTAAGTTTTAGGGTTTAGAACTTAAAGCAGTAACAACCAAATCAAAACTTAATAAATGTTAATAGTAAACAATTAAGTGTAGCTTCAGACAACAAGAAGAATGAAACAAAACCCTAATTATATAAGAACGATCAAAGCTAAACCTAAACCCTAAAACAAGAACAGTAACGTTGATAACTTAGATTAGAACAAGTGTTATTATCAAGAATAAAAAAGAACATATCTGATTAGAATTAATAGGTGCAGATTAGATCGATCATAGGGAGGGAAGTTAGGGTATCATTTTTATTTTTTTTACCAGAGCAGACGAGAGGGTTTATTAACTAGGTTGTTTTTCTTAATGAGTTCATCTAGAAGTAGTGTTGACAAGTCCTTAGATTCTTCAATAGCCATCACCTTTGGACGCCATTTTATTAGAAGTGCCCTGAAGAATTTCCTAACATGATTATGACTTGAAAAAGATTCGTCAAGTACTTTTAAAGATGTAACTATAGTATTAAATCTAGCAAATGAGCAATCAATAGTTTCATCATCGAAAATAGAAAATTGTTCGTATTATTAAACAAACAAATCAATTTTGTTATCCTTAAATTGTTTGTTACTTTGATGAGTGATAATAAGAGAGTTCCAAAAATTCTTAGCCGTTTTACACATAAATATTCTTTCATACTCATTTTAGGCAAAGCATTATATATGACCATTTTGGCCTCATCATTTTTAGAAAGCATCTTTTTATTTTTGTCTTTTAGTTTATCATAAGGAATAGCCTCTTCTTTACCGGTTACCAAGTTTGTAATTATAGGTTTGTAATCACCATTAACAATTATATGCCAAAGATCAATATCTTTAGACTTCACATAAGTTTCAAATATATTTTTCCAATAGATAAAGCAATTAGCTTCAAAGAGAAGTGGTCTTTACAGAGATTGACCCTCTTTGTAGTTTTCCGAATCTATTTGATCGTTTTAAAGGTTTAAAACACAATATATTTTAAAAGATTTAGTAACCTTGATCTTGATACCAATTGTGGAAAACTAGAAGGGGGGTGGGGGTTGAATAGGTTTATCGATTAAATTTAAGTTTTGAAAATTATAGATAGAGTTTATGTGAAGTTGATGATATTGATTGATCTACAAACTATGAACTAAATATTAAGTGCAAGTAAAGTAAAGATAAAGATAGAAGAGATAGAACCGTAACACAAGTATTTATAGTGGTTCGGCTACATGGACACCTTCCTTACCCTACTCCACTCCCCAAGTCACCTATTTGAGAGTTCGTAAACACTAATCACCAATCTCCTTTATCTGGCGGAGAAGCCTTACAACGTCACTTACACCCTTTTCGGTAAAAAGCTAAATACCGGGTTGTCACAAAGGTAGAACCAAACCAATGCTATCAACTCTTTATACAACATGGAAGGATGAAAAATACAATGAATGAATGATCTACAAGAATCCATAAGGTGATCTTAGAATGATGGTGGAGACTAGCAATAAAGTGATTTGAGCTTGATCGTCTCGTATGCAATATCTGCAATTTCTTCTATCAAGAGAATTACAAATGATGTATGAAACTAACTATATCTGAAAACAAGAGAGAGATATCAGATTATAAGAGAGATATGAGAAGAATGGGGTGAGTAAAACATAAGAAATGACTTGCTATTTATAGGCAAAATTTGGCACTGTTCAACGGTTCCCGCGGTACCTTCCTAGAAGGGTACCAGCCAGTGTAAACCAATGGTACCGAACATTCACTATTTACCGATATAGGAGGTATCTTCCTAGAAGGGTACCGGCCAGTGTCATCTAAGGGTTCCGGGTATCTGACAGGTAAATCCGAATTTTTGATTGCCAAATCTCAAAAAATATTGTGTAAACTTGTAGGAGTTGTGCAAGATATGGAGAGATGATGATGTCACATATAATGTAAAAATGCAAATAATATTTACATAATTTAGAAATAAAAGTCTAAGTAACTATGAGTAATATGTATTTTTTGTTGTGTAATATATGAAGTGTTAGAAAGACTATTTGTATAAAACATGCATAATTCTATTTTCTACCTCTTATGATTTTATATTTGTTATCGACATAACGTAAGCGGATCGTAAAATATAAATAAATGTTTTTACGGCTTATTTATATTAATAGATACCCACGCAATAGTCTTCATACTACCTTGCCATTCGGGTGGATTCCGAGTTAGGTGTTTAGTTAATTAAATACTTACACATTCCATTACGAGGGTGATGGGTAATAAAACAAGAGACAACAACTAGGGAGTAGTGCATGATTAGGTGAACACATTTGTTTAACCATAAGAGTTTTCCATCAATTTTACTTTTCTTGCTATTAGTATAAATTTAGGAGTAGTTTAATTAGTTTAAAACAAACCCCCTTCAAACCCGAAATTTTACCTACTTTCAAAAAATATAAAAATTCAATAATACTCTTCTTTCAACCGTTAGACCGTAGTGAACTGATGTGTCGTTGTGTGGTTGTAAATTATGATTCAAGTTTTAAATTTATATTTTGCCGACTTAACCAAAAATAACACTTTAATGGGTATTGTACCCGGTCGGTGGGAGTTTCATGGTAAGTAGAGTGTCGGTCACTAAGAGCGAGAAACACTTTCAATTTATTAATACTTTGGTTTTTCTAATATAAGTTAGTCTAATCTATGCTAAACCTATATTAATCCTAAATCTAATGGATAAGGGGGTTTCAGTCTGAGAGTCTGGCACAGGTTTCGTGGTGACTAAAACTAATTCAAGACACTAAAACACACGCAAGCAAATTAACAGAAGATAAAAGAGCGGTCTAGCCAAATATAAGAAAATTGTATTAACCATTATTAATCCAGTCAGAACGTTGGTTTGTTTATTTAGTGCAATGATTACTTATCACAAAGCGGCATATCATTCTTAAGACTTAGGCATTATTTCTTCCTAAAACCTAGCCATGTAGAATTCTGTCACAATTAAACGCATCCACATAAAGCATCCTTAGTTGCTGATTATAATATATCTTAGGAATTAAAGCAATGGTGATCTTGCTAAACCCTAGCTCATGGAGACTTTACCTACTTACTGCTTAATGGCAATTCATACACTAGTAGTCTACTAACCAAGTCTTTACCAATTAATCGAGAACATACTCGTTGATACCAAGGTCACCGTATGGTCCAACTAAGCTCACACTATAAGGGCAAAGATAGGTTGTTAATTGTGATCCTATTGGTCGAGATGTATAAATTACTATATGGAGAGCAATCTCGGCATCAAGATTACTTGGTCCGTATCACTGGATCCAGTTGAATGATAGGTCGCATACAAAAGCACGTAAATAAGTATATTGATAAACATAAATAAACAATTCAACGATAAATTAAGAAATCAAGATAAACAAACCAAACATTAAGATCTTCGTAACAATGGCTAATACTCGAAGGAAGATATTTTGAAGATTAATTACTGCAATTCTCAAATATTAACGATTAAGTAACAATTCTTTGCAATAATTATACAAAATGGGTTAATTACATCGGATAAATAATGCTATAAAATAGACGTTATTTAATGTCATCAAATATCTCCCCACTTGAATCCTACTTGTCCTCAAGTAGCCTTTAGAAGTTTATAAAAATCTTTCCCTAAGTATTTTTCCATTTAAGCATTTATTTGATCTATTACAAGTACACAACCAAGCACCTCATAAAATAGGAAGATGAAAACACTCAAATCACTCAACTAATCTACGTGGTAACATGTAACTAATTTGCTCAATTGCTCGGTCGTGACGAGTATTCTATCATAGGCTTGGCAAGGATACACATCTCCACGACTAGAGCTAAGGAGTAACAAGTTTATAAAGGTAAAATTGGTTTTTATTATAAGGCTTAGGGTTGATCATTCTACAATCTTTCACCAAAAAGTACCACACCAACAAGGCAGCTGAAGCACACATACATGGCCGTAATGACGGAATAGACATGTCTGTTCGATCACATCCTCATTCGAGTTTAACCAAGGGTTAGGATGAAGAATGATATAGGGTAGAGATCTTCTAACTTTTACCAATAGTAATAAACCAACAAGGCAGCTGGGACATGCATACATGGCTGTAACGACGGAATAGACATGCATGCTCGTATACATCCTCATTCACGTAAAACCCATGGTTAATGATTAGGAAAGGGACATAAATTATTGTTAAACAAAAATTACGAAGCAAGTTATAAGTTGCTAGATACTTTTTCCCGATCGTTACCATGATTAAGACACGACTATTTACAAACGTGTTGATCAACAACCTGAGTTGGCGTTCCCGTAGCGGTCAACTTCCTAATCATCCCATACTTTACATACTTTTACAAGACAAGTGGCGATATCTTCCACTTTATACAGTACTCTACATCGTTGACTTATAAGACGTATCAACGAATAATCAATCCTTCATATAACTCCTTCGGTCTAAGCTTTTGCGAAATGGTTATCTTCAAACTTTCCTCATCTTTTTTTTGTTGCGATTTATTCTAATTTTTTTTATTTTTTTTCACTACAATATACTACGAAACTCGGTGTAATTTCACCATCTTCACAATCATAATTACTCTGGATAATTCCTTTGGTAATTCTTCATTCTTCGAACGTACCAATAATTGTGTTGGTAGTAAAAATACATGAGTTTTGACTACTTTATATATTCCCATTTGCAATGTGCAAATTTCTTCCCAACCGTACCAAAGATAGAAAATTGACACAAGACTCGGAAATACATACTTTACACTTTAAGCAACTAGCAACGGATAAATGGACATAATCTAACATGGTAGGCTAAGGTGTAAAGATGTAACGAAACAGATAGTCGGTGTTATTCCTAAAGGATTGGCTCTATTGGTTTTTCTAGAGGTATCTTACTCTTAAGATGAGAGTAAACAAAGGGTTTATACGGGGATTTAACTAACCAGTGTAGTTAGTTAATAAAACAACATATAAAGGCTTTTTGGGTGTAATCCTAAAAATTTACCAATTTAAACAAGTTACTCCATCTAAATCTATAGTACTCATTATTATGGTCTCGAATAGATATACCAAGCCAAGTTTTAAAGTCTATAACATCACCGACACACTCATATTTTGTGGAATTTGGGTAAACATTTGGAAACGGATAAGGTTAAATCCTCACAATATCTAACAAGGGTTTTTATGTGCGGGTTATGTCAAAGTAATTTCATAAAAGTATGCTTGTAAAAATTTTAAATTTGAGTATAATTTAAGAATTTTATGTGAAGAATAGGACAAGTGTACATTCTAATTCCCATCCCCCCACTTGAATTATACAACATCCTCGTTGTATAGATAAAACATTAAAAACGGGAATTTAAAAGAATTAGAATGAGAAACTCCCATGATATTTTGCTCGATAGATTCTCCATGTTGATTTTATGAGCAAGAACGTGTTGAACAACCGTCTTGAGGTTTCAACACTCCAGCACTTCAACATTTCCAGATCATAGATTCTCCACCAACATTTTCAATTTCTATTCTTTCAGTGAGGTCCTGTGTAAATTATAGAAAATAAACGATGCATTCCTATCTTGGTACCTACGGTTAATTTAAATAAGATAAACAAAACTATACAGGAAATCAATATGCCGTATCCATAAACTGGAATACGCCGTATCGAGAAACCTGTAGAAAGTATTCAAATACGGGTCAGTCAGTTGAATACGTCGTATCATGTGCATGAATACGCCGTATTGACAGAACTGACAATAATGTTTAAAGTCCATAAAAATAAAGGGCTGATAACGTCCAGACATTCAATACGTCGTATGATATGGAGCGGATACGCCGTATTGATGTTTGGGAAGACAGACTCGATAAAAATAAATAACAATCGTTCTTTCTTGGTAAATATATTACTCCAAAAAAGCGATTCAGTACAAAGGATGTGGGTGAGTCCCACACCTCAGCCCGTTACATAGGTAAAAAACAAACATACACAACTACTTCATAGAAGGATACTACTAAGACTAGATTACAATTGACTTAACAAACATCAAAAATCTATTTTTTCTTCCTGCCGCGGACCGTGATATCAAGATCATCACAAATAGACTACAGGTGCTCAGACAAATCATGATTCTCGTACATATCATCATCATATAGGTCATAATCATCATTATCCGGATAAGAATCCCTCCATTGTTCCAACAAGCTATTAGTACCATATCTGTGACACCCCCAAACAGGGCCTGGTCGGAAAGACGTGTCCGGGGGCATGACGTCATAATATACATCACACAAGATACAAAGAACGACCTCTAAGGGTACGTTTAAAAATCCAACATCATTGCATTAATTAAAATAGTTAAAGTTTTTCATAGGCCCAACGATAATATGCGGAAGCAAATAAATGGTTTTAAAGTTTGAAAACGATGTTAACATAGATTATAATAATTCTTGAAAATTGGTCCTGTTAGACATAGTATTATGTGAAGTGATGGTCATTAAGACTCCCGAACCTTGTATTAGTCTACTATATGTTCCCGGGAATTCTAGAATGCTAATTAGGCCTAGTTACGGGCTTTAAGCCCATTAGATATCAAGCCCGACCTTGGAAGCCCACTTAGACTCAAGGTCAGCCCATGTACACAACTATATAAATCCCTCTCCAAGTGTAGAGAGGGTGTTGCTCATTTTTACTTTTATTAATGTGTAGCCATTTTCTTTTGTTTATTTCTCTCTCTAAAACATCATTCTCTCTTTAAATTTGCAAGCAATTTCGTGTGTATTTGATTGTGAAGTGATAAGCTAACATGTGGTATCAAGAGCCTATGGTTATCTAGTGATTATGTTTGCTTATCTAGCTTATTTCAAGCTTATTTTTCTTGCAAAATTCGTCCTTGTTTTTTTTTGTTTTTTGTTTTGGTTCGAAAGTTTTGAGAAAAAAATCAAGATTTGTGGCTTTGTTTGTGGTTAGATTCGAAAAAGGCTTGTACTTTTGTGTTCTAAATGTGCCATAGTATCTTATTTGAAGTTGTTCAGCTTATATCGATAGCTTATTGTAGTTTTTGAGCTTATTCGAAAGTTTCTCAAACTTTTCATACTAGAGAGTTGTCTTGTGTTCTTGGTAGAGAGTTGTGTTCAGTCAAAAATAGTTGTTTGTTTATTTGCTATAATCCAAACAGGTACAACAGGTACGAAAGTGACATCTTCAGAGAGTTAGCAAAGTAGAGAGTTAGCAGAGTAGAGAGTTAGCAGAGTAGAGAGTTATCAGAAGTAGAGAGTTATCAGAAGTAGAGAGTTAACAGAAGTAGAGAGTTATCAGAGTAGAGAGTTATTAGAGCAACGAGTTATCAGAGTAGAGAGTTATCAGGAGCAGAGAGTTATCAGAAGTAGAGAGTTATCAGAGTAGAGAGTTATCAGAAGTAGCGAGTTATCAGAGTTGACAAAACAGGTCTTTCTAGCGAGTTGAGGTAGCGAGTTGACAGGTACACTGAAGAAATTTTCCAAGGTCAAAGTCAAACGTTATGCTGCCCAAATTTCTCTAAAGTAGCGAGTTGACAGAGACCTTCATCTAGCGACTTGTCATTCATTGTAGCGAGTTGTATTAGCGAGTTGTGACAGGGACAAATTGAAGACCTTATCTAAGCTAATTACTAAACGTTACTCTTTCGATTTTAAAACTCGTTAGCAATTTGTCATAATTCCATAGTGACTTGAACTGTAACAAACTAACTTGGACCAATGATCATTAAGGACTTATAATTTATACTTGAACTTTAAAGGTTCCTAACTCACCAATATCAAACAATCTTCATTTCACAATTTCTTCTTGACTTTGTAAAATCCTGTAAAGGTTAACACTTTTCCGGTTTTAGTCATAGATTTGTAAAATCCCGTGTTATCCTAAGGACTTAACCAATTTAACTTTAACCAAGCAAATCACAATCACTTAAACGATCCATACTTATCATTTCACATCACTTTTGCAATGCCAACTCAACAAGACATCAATGCTTTTAGAGCACAACGACTAGAAAACACACATGATCCTTTGGCATTATAGGCAAACCACTTCTCCCAGACACCAATTTTCACCAGATCAATCATCGACATATTACCAACCATACAACATCCACAACCCAATAACAACTTTGTCCCCACAGACCTTCAATCAAACACGAACTACATGCCATCAGACCCACGCAGAATCTCGAAGACAATTCAGATCCCATAACTGCAATGAACAAGGCACTTGCTTTAATGGCTAAAGCATTCAAACTCAACACCATTCCCACAAACAACAACCAAAGAAGTTCATTAATTTCCCGCAATAGTCAAATTGGCTCAACCGGCATAATGAACACAACCAAGACATCAAAATGGAGAAAGGTTGATGACAAGGTTGTGGAAAATCATGATAGACTAAAATGCTTGTGCAGAATTATGGCAAGAGGTTGGCAAAATGCAGTTCGAATTTCGGGTAATCAAAATGTGAAAATATGAATGGGCTTAGTGTTGTTCCAGAAATTTCAAATAAGTATGGGAATGGAAATGTTGTAACAACACCGGTTGAGGGTAATGATAGTGGTATCAATGGTGATCCAATAAGGTGTTACAACTATCAAGCAGAAGGTCATTATGCCAGCAACTACACAGTAAAGTCAAGGAAACGGGATGCTGCTTATCTTCAGCAACAGCTGCAGATTACTCAAAAGGAAGAAACAGGGATCCAAAACACTCAAAAGGAATTTGAGTTCATGACTACTGCAGATGCTCATGATGAAACAGAGAGAGTAAATGTGAACTGCACTTCAGAGGACACATTACAGCAAGCATCCACATCTGAAACTCAGTCTGACAACGCTCCCGTCTATGACTCAGATGGATCAGCTGAGGTATCCAAAGATGAAAATTGTTATGATTATGATATATTCAATATGCTTACTCACGAAGTGCAGTATACTGATCTCCAAACTGAGCTTGATCGTATGAAAGAAAAACTTGAAAATTGCATTATTAAAAAGGAAAAAGAATACACTAATCTTTGGAATAATTGGTACACAAAATGTGAAGAATGCAAATATGACAAGATTTCGTATGATAAAGCTTATAATGACATGCAACAAAAGATCGAACGGTTGCAATCTCAGTTGGGAGATCTCAAGGGTAAGAGTAGTGATACTCAATGTGTATCAAATACCCTTGATCTGGTGTCTCAGAAACTTAAAGATGAGAACGTGTCATTAGAATCTCAGGTTTTGAATTATGCCAAAGAAAATGCTCATCTTAAGACCATATACAAAAACCTGTTTGACTCTATCAAAGTGAAATAAGCTCAGGACAATTCAATAATTGACTCTTTGCAAAAACAATTGTATGACACCATCTATGAAAATGCTAAGCTAAGAGCCCAATTATTTGATAAAGTTTCTAATCCAAGAGGCACCACAAAAGGTACGAGAATGAATACTAAGTTTACAAAGCAATCAATCTTGGGAAAAACACCTTCTTCTTCTTATAAACCAAAACTTTATTCTGTCACTCATTTTCCAAAATCCTTAGTTCTTCCCAAAGTTGATAAGATGAATGCTTTGTCCAAACCAGTTACTTCAAACTTGGCACCTTCCACACGAGAATAGAAAGTTGTGCAAACTGTTAATGTGATTGCCCCTAGAATCTTTAGGACTAATCCTTCTAAGACCTCCAGGGTAGATAATGTTGTTCTTAACAAACCCGTTAAAACAAGCGTTAGGATAAAACCAATCTCTGTTTTACAACCAAATGTTATTCATAAGAAACAAGCTAATTCTGACTCAAATGTTTTTTCTTCTACCAGAGTAAACAACACTGCTAAGACTACAAGACCACATCCTAGGAGCAATTCTAATACTGATAAGGTCCCCTCTAAGTCTAAGAGTAGTTGCCTCTCGAATAACGTCGAGAAAATAGAAGAAAACCATAGGAATTCCCAAATTCCTAAGAATCAGAAGCACATGCCATCTGAATGTAATAACATTACGCTTGCCATTCGAAATGCTAAATCCGAAATTGTTTGTGTTATGTGTAAGCAATGTTTAGTTACTTCCAATCATGATGTCTATGTGCTTAAATATGTAAATGACATGAATTCTCGTGCTGATAACCAAAGTGCCAATGCCTCAAAACGTAAAAATCAAGAGAAACATAAGGCAAATATCAAGAAATCAAAGGAGTTAGGGTCCAAAAGAAGTCTTGCCTCATCTAGGCCTAGCAAACCTAGAACTTGTCTTAGGTGGATTCCAACTGGAAGAATTTTTTCCATGTGTGGAAAACTAACTGCATCCAGTAACACCGAGAATAAGTCTGAGAAATCTATGTGTGACAATCCAAGTACTGCTAATCCCTCGGAACCTTCAAGCAAAGGGTTTTCGAATTCTGCTTCTCTTCTTGACAAGTTATCAAGACTAAGGAAACAACATACTTTTATCTATCTGATTGTTATTCTATAATCTCCAGGTCAATGGTTTGTTATTAAATAACAGATAACAACCCGATCTTCAAATAAAAGGAAAGTGTACGTGTCAGTGCATTTATCCATGACAACGAAAAGAGAAATCTTTTCGGTCTTGAGATAGTATCAAAACATTCAAAGTTTGTTAGCTCAAGTCAATGGCTTATGTATAACTCAATACATAACTGGGTCCTCAAAGAAAAGGGGAGTGTACGCTTCAGTGTGCTTTACCTTCAAAAGAAGAGAAATCTTCGTGTTTTCAAAACCGTTAAAAACAATTTTTCAAGAATTTTTCAAAAGGATTTTAAAAATATTTCAAAATTCTGTGTTCAACACTCCCTCCTCATGTCACTTTCAAAATTCACATCATTCTTTATAAGTGGATCAATTTTTGAGAGGGAGTTTTTTGAAAACCAAGTTTTAATGTTTTTAGACACATCCTCTCACATCTTCTTTTGTGTGTCTAAAACATTTCACCATTGTATATACTTTATCAGAAAAACAAAATATAAAATTATAAAACCTATAAAAGCAAAATACAAAATCAAAAATTTCAAAAATACCAAAAATAATCTTCTCCGACATGTCTCTCGACAATCGATAACATTTGCGCACCTAGAAATGTTGATTAATATTTACACGGGTGAATAAATGATGTTCGAGCGAGAGTTTCAAATGCTTTCAAAACATGTCTCTTCAAAATTTTCTCTATGAATTCTAAGTAAATGTCAGCTTAGGACTCGGTCTCCAAAGAAAGGAAAATGTTTGTAAAACCTAAAAATCCTAACAAGTGTAAAATTACCAAAATACCCCTAATGCAAGAAAATACATAAAAGCATGCATAAATTTCATTTTAATTCTAGAAATTATGAAAATATAACATATGACAATTATGAAATTTATGTAAGATTAAAATACCTTATATTATATAAGAAAAATAAATAATATTATGTATATATAATTATGCCGAATTTATAATATCTAATATTAGTCATTTGAAAGCCCCATAAACTCGGCCAAAATACTTTATTTATTTTCTTATGCATTTTTATTTGTTAAAATCCTAAAACAAAATACCACCGAAACCCTAAAAAAACAAAGAGGCGGCACAAGAATTTTTCCAAGGGCTAGCACGAATTTTCTAAGGTGTTTTGAAGGTCAAGGATCGTGGGAAAAATATTGGAAAGATTGTTTAAGGCTTGGTTCGATCGTGGGAATTTATTTGGTTCGAAAAACAAATTCGTGTGTCAATAATTCGAAAAATCACCAAGGATCATCAAGGGTATTTTTGTATCTCATTTTTCACCATATTAATTCGTTCTATGCTTAAGAAAAATTATCATGCATGTTATTTTGGTCGAAATAATTAAAACATGTTCGAAACCCTAATTTTTAGCTAGTTATGTAATCGGCATTTATAATATTTTTACAATTTATTTTATATTTTTCTAAGGTTTTTTATATCTTATATGACTCAAAAAATTGTTGGATAATTTTTATAGAGGCTCGAATAATTGATTTGGATTTAATTGTGTTTGCCTATTGCGAATTAAAGGAAAAAGGAAAGAAATAAAATTAGGGTTAGGGTTTTAATATTTTTTCCAGGTTCTTTTAAGGCTAATGATTGTATAAAAATTGAGAAATGTTTGGGGAAAAATTTAATTAGGGTTTTGTTGATTTAATTGTTAGCCGAATTGGATTTTTAAAGTATAAGGGGGTGATTTGTAATTTCTGAAACTAAGAGGTCTGTTTTAAACATGTTATTATACTTATTATAATCTGTATAAAATAAGTTGGGGGGTATAAAATGTTATATTGATATTAGTTTTGGATTAAAATGGTTAATTATAAATAATAAGTAATTAGAAACTAATTAATTAAAATAGAGGGACTAAAATTGTAAATTCTGAAAAGTGGAAGGTTTGGTTAGT
>BQNB010178775.1:0-12838 GCA_026074375.1 Tanacetum coccineum
TTTATCCAAGATTGATGATTATACTTAAAGTTAGCATGATTATGGATTAAGTAATGATTATAATTTAGAATTAGTAAAATTATTAAGTCATGGTTAAAATATTGGCAAGAGATCATGTATTTGTTAGAATTTATGAATGCTTGTGTTTGGCTAGAGCTTAAATTAGCATCTAAATAAGTGATCTTAGATTAAGTCTTATCACTACACAGTTGGGTCGACCGCTTATGTTGGATGCGTGTACTAGTGATATGTGCCTTAATCCGTGGGGTCGTAATACTTATGCACGGGTTCTTGTTGAGATATCGTCAGAACATGCTATTATGGAATCAGTTGTGGCGGCTATTCCATTTCCCAATGGTTCTGGTCACTCCTTGGAAACACTTGATGTTGAGTATGAATGGAGGCCTCCTCGGTGCTCAAAATGCAAAATATTTGATCATGTTGATGACTTTTGTCCTTCTAGGGACAAGAAGGCTGATCCAAGTTCAACATCAGAGAATGGTGGTGTGCGTGATATTGGAAATGTGGGGACTACGCAAACCATTCGTATGAATGGTGTGAAATAGCCGGCCAAAGCAAAAAATATACAAGGAATTAGGTTTACTAAACCTAAGTCCAAGCTTATATATAGGCCTGTTGCCAAAGTCAATCAGGTAGATATGAATAATATGAAGGATACTCCTCCTGTTTCTAAGGAGGATGCAAAGAGGGCTGATGTGCAGCCGAATGACTCCCCTGAGACTTCTATGGATGGTTTCCTTTGGGAAAAAGATAAGTCTACTTATATTCAAGATGATATTGATCTTATTCAGTTAAGGAATAATATGGATAGACTTATGGAGGAAGACAAAGTGTTGGATATCAATACTGATTCTGATTCGTTGCATGATTTTGGAACCAAGACTACATTAGAAGATAATGAGTGTTCCACTAGTATTAAGTCAGTGCAAGAGGAAGTAAAGTGTCATGAGAAAGGAAGTTTGTAGGAACGATTTCAAGAGGTGAAAAAAGCTTCAACTAATAAGCCAAACTCTTCTATGTCAGACATATATGAAGAATCAGACGAGGATGAAGTATACCTTCTAGATAATGACATGTCTAGTTTTATCTCCTCGATTGGTGAAGGGTTTAATATGGAGGAGGACGACTTAGATTGCTATGACGGGTATGAGGCTCAGATCTACAATTTACCATTTCCTATTAAGTGTTATTGGAATATGCATAGTAGAGTTAACATGTGCAAATCGTTAATTTTTCTAGTGCATCTTTAGTGGTTATCCGTTTAAAGAGTATGTTAGGAAGTAAGTTTTTGTTTGTTTTTTTTTCTTTTGTTAGTTCATAAGTGGTGCATGTACAATTCTTATGTTCGCAGTTGGGGCTAGTAGCGGCATTTTAGATTGCTGTTTCAAGTGTCTAGATTTTAGATGCTTGTCAGTGTCCTTGATAGGACTGAGATGAGGGACTTCACCCTCATCCTATTGTACTTAAACGCTTTTTTGGTGTAATACATTTACCGGGGAAACCCTTTACTAAAAAAAAGTGATTTTGGCTTAAGGCCTAAAGAATAATCATTTAGACATGTTAAATAAGCTGAGATATAAGTTTGGTAAGGATTGGGATAGCATAGTATGAGTTTTGGGTCGTTTTGGTGATGTTCCAATTTGGGACAGCAAGGTGTGCAGAATTTTGTACCGACTTTGGAAAATCATAGAAAAATAACTGTAGCTCCGTTGGGTGCGTGCCTTACATATTCGGAAAGGTAAAAGAGTTTATTTTCTAGAAAAAATATCTCTAGATCTTGATTGTAAGTTTAAATGGGTCAATATCAGGTAAATATGGGGGTTGCAGAAAATCTGCACAAAAAGTCAATTCTATAAAAAGTGTTTAAGTATGAGATAGAGCCTTATATGGTTAAGTAAAGTTGTATATACCCATTATATGTTAGATATATAAACTAGCAAGTTGGAATGGTATTAGTACGGTTATATCATGAGTAGGTGCTCGCGGAAAGCTTACGGAAACTTAATCAAGATCGAAGGTGAGTAACAGATTTAGCTTCATGTTTTAGATTATACATGATGTATTAATGTTTCTTTAGCTTCGGTTGTAATTGAAGGTGTCCATGTTTATAAACTCGGAAATAGCCGAGTATTATTTATCATGTCATGATTTAGGTTTAGCCGAAAGCACGTTAAGAATATGATACTCGTAAGGGGTATCATAGTCATGCTTAGAATGCTTATGAGGAGCATCATTATCATGTTTAGGATGCTTACGAGGAGCATCACATCATGTTTAGGATGCTCACGAGGAGCATCACATCATGTTTATGATGCTCACGAGGAGCATCGTATCATGTTTAGGATGTTCACAAGTAACATCGTTATTATGAGTAGGATGCTCACAAGTAGCATCATAGACAAGTCTAGGGTGCCCAAGAAACGCACCGATAACCATGTAGTGTGCTCAAGAAGTGCACAAAATAGAATTACCGTACAAGCATCCAAAGTGGATGACCCGTGCTTGTGTAGTAACGTCCTAAGTGGATGACCCAAGCATCCTAAATGGATGACCATGGCATCCTAAATGTATGACCAAGCATCCTAAGTGGATGACCCGTACTTTAATTAGTACTTACATCCTTCGTGGATGACCCGAGTAAACAAGCACAATGTTAGAATAGCGCACCAAGAAGAGTGCTCATTGGCTAAGGACTTTATTATGTAGAATAGGACGATTGTGTATCGTCTAGTTATATTATATGTTTAGAAATTATATATGTACAAGACGACTATATGTCATAACTAATGTAGAACTATTTATTTATAGAACCGTGTTTAGAAATGCAAGTTTATCCAGATTTTGTTATCTCACTAAGTCGCAAGGACTTACTGTTCTCAGTTCATGTTTTTGCAGGTTATATAAGATAGGTGGGGGCTCGTAGATGGCAGCTAGGAGTGCATTAGGAAAAGAAGACGGTTATGCTCGGTTAGGTGACGAGCGACTCTTCCCTTGCACTTTGATATTGCTTGTAATGCCCCTCACGTTTTCAGAAGTCATAATAAATGTCAAATTATGTTTATGTTTAGTTTCGAGTGGTTTAGTAGTTTATAAGTATGTTATGTACGAAACGGGTCAACATAGAGTGTTTGGGTTAAACCTTGTAATGTTGATTTCACGCTCCCAAGTTTTTTTTAGGTAAAGGGTTACCCCAGTAAAGTATATGAATCACAAGATCAAGTTAAGTACAATGGAATGTGGCTAAAATACCACATTAACCTCAAGCCGAGGCTTGAACTACCAAAAACAACTATGTGACATGCCACATGCTGCTAATAGCCTAACACAAATAATCAACTATAAAGTCTAAAAGTTCTAGGCATCTTCCATTCAAAAAGCATATTGATAACTCGCGGCTTGTTCTTGAATCTGAGTGTGATTAATTTCAGCCTCACCATAACCATGACAAGGTCTCTAATCTCTTCCGGGGATCTTCTTATGTTCTTGAATAAACGATTATTCCTTTCAAGCCAAAATATAAAAAGCTGATGCCGCAAACAGGAGCTTACCAACTATACTATTAAACGTACGCTTGGCTGCTATAGGGAGAAACCATGAAACAATATCTTCTAATATAGGAGCCACACTATCCATTCCAGCAAGCTTACGAATAAGTGACCATACCTTGGACGAAAAACTACATTCAAAGAATAGGTGTTCGCGTGAATCCATTTGCAGGTCACATAAGAAGCATCTAAGCGAAGTGATATCAGTAGATGGTCCAACATCCCACGGTCACATCTTATCTTGGGTTTTCAGGCTACGTCTAATAATGCTCCAAAGCTGGAAAGCATGGCGAGGAATGCAATGCGAGAACCAAACAATAGGGTACCATGGAACCTCAATGCCCATTGGTCTTAAAGCCTCCCACGCACATTTCACTGAAAAAATAGTCATGTTGCCATTACCATCACGCCATCGCATGCAATCTTCCCTATCACTAAGCATGGGAACAGGAATGAGACCCAGATTTGGAGCCTTTTGCAGCCACGCTTGAGACCAAACCCAATCACCATTCTAAATTAGATCAGCGACACACATACGTAAATGGTGCCTTTCCCTAGCAATGTCCCTTGGTGAAATAAAATTCGATAAAAGGGATTGATTACACCATGTATCATGCCAAAGAGATGTTCTTAAACCATTTCCCACCTGCATCCACAAAAATGGTTTCACAATATCCCTAAGTTGAAGGATTTTGCGCCATCCCCAACTCATAGAAGCTTTAGGACAAATGTCCCAAAATGTGTGACCTTTGAGCTTGTACATGTGAATCCATCTAACCCATAATGACTCCTTGTTAGATACAATGTTCCATATATGGTTGGTCATTAAAGCAAGATTTAAAACCTTTAGACAACGAATACCAAGACCTCCATCGCGCTTAGGAAGGAAAATGTCATCCCACGCTACCTTTGCTTTCCCTCTTTTATATTCGCCATTACACCACAAAAAACCCTGAATAAGCTGTTGAATGTCTTCGATTATACTAAACAGAATAGCTAAAACCGAGGCCCAATACACTTGCATAGACGAAATCACAGAATTACAAAGTTGCAGTCAACCTGCAAACGACAAAGATTTGTTTTTCCAATCTCTTATACGGTTTTGAGCCTTTTCCACAAGAACTTTACAATCCTTGTTGAGAAGACGAGAAGATATAAGAGGGACACCAAGATATTTCACCAGGAGCTCACCTTCTGAAAAAGGCATAACGTTAAGAATAGAGGTCTTAACATGATTCAAAGCATTGCAAAAGAACGTCGTGCTCTTAGGAATGCTAGGAACCAAGCCCGAGACCTGTTTAAACTCATTGAGGGAATCCATAATTATAAGTAGCGACAACTTCAACATCACTACGAGCAAAAAGGAAAAACAAAATAATGGGTCATCAGAAATAGGCACAATGTATTATTCAAATTCCATCACATGGCTTGTGGTAGCTAACGATTACTCGAATATTCCTTTGCAAGATGTCAATGTCAAAACTTCCTAAATAATGTGAAATAAAATAAGGGAGAGGACTGGAGAGAGGAGTCACCTTGACTTATAATTTCCCTCTCTCGCCATTTGAAGAAGAGAACCCATGTATGTCTCCACATTTTTGCTAAATCGAAAGGAAGGAGATTTCACACACGCCACATATTCCAACTTGATTCATTGTATGATGAAAACACCACTAAGAAAAATGTTTAATGATTTTATCCCAAAAAAAATAAGGTTGGTTAGAAGGGAGGATGTTTCTGTGGATGTTTATTTGGTCTGTATGTATCTATATTTGTGGCTTAGTCTCTTTCTGTTGCAGTAGATCTTGGTATTTGCTATTGCGTGTGGTTGATTGTAGCATCTCAGCTTATGTCCTGGGGTAGGTTACTCTTGCGGGGTTTATTATCCATATTTTTACACATAAGGGCGTACACGTGGTCCCATTCTTTTCTTTAAAGCACTTATATTTCAGAAAGGATAAGTGTCGGTAGCGCGTGCTGGATATCCACAATTTATATGCTCACAGTGGTGGGTTACAGATATTTAGTGGTTGTTAATTTTTTTGCAGTATCGGCTCCTGGGGTATTTGTTTTTTTTCAGTTAGTATATGGGTCGGAAGGGGTCCACATTTAGCTGGTAGTGGTTGGGATAGTTAGGAAAGAGGGTTCACTGGAAGCTTTGTATTGGTTTGTTCAGAATTCTTAATTTTTACACTTTAGTGTAACCACGTATAGTCTATCAACTACGGATTAGGAGGAGTAGGCATTTTAACATTAAGTGGGGTGTCACCCTTGGTATAAATTCAAGAAAGGTATGTTTTTCATTTTCCTTCTTATGCTTTAAAGCTGTACCCATTTATACAAAGAAATCATGAATAAGCCCATGCAACAAACTTTCTTGACCTACATCCGATTCCATACGGTATAGTAGAGAATTAGAGGTCTCACAATGCTTGTGGTATCTAAATGATTCTGATCTCCTTTGCAAGATCAATGTCAAAACTTCCATAACTAATGTGAATAAATAAGGAGAGAGAGGGTCACCTTGACTTAAATCCCTCTTGCCTTTGAAGAACCCATGTATGTCACCATTTATGCAAATCGAAAAGGAAGGAGATTTCACACACGCCATAATCCACTTGATCATAGTATGATGAAAACCAAAACATTTAAGAATAAATCCCAAAAACCTTTAGGTCGAATTGGGATGTTTCTTAGATGTTTATTTTGTTTGTAGTTTCATTAGAGGCATGTCTCTTTTGATTCCTTAGAAGTTCAAGCTATTGCTTGAGGTTAATGTAGCATCTCAGCTACATTCCATTGTACTTAACTTTTCTGTGATTAATACAATTTACCAAGGTAACCCTTTACCCAAAAAAAAATATCCCAAAAACCGCCAATTCACCGTGTCGTACGCCTTCTGGATATCCACCTTAAACGCACACCTTGGAGGACCTCTATTCTGGTGATAATTATGCATTAGCTCCTGTGTAATAAGAATATTATCTAATATATGTCTGCCTGGGACAAACGCATATTGGTTTTCACTTACTACCTCTTTAATTCCCGCAATAATATGATTAGTAAGAATCTTACTAATACACTTATATAACACGTTACAACACGAAATAGGATGGTAGTCATTAACATTAAGTGGGGTTGTCACCTTAGGAATCAAATCAAGGAAGGTATGATTAACTTCCTTAAGCAGCTGACCATTAACAAAGAAATCGTGAATAGCCATGCAAACATCTTGACCTACAACGTCCCATCCGGAATAGCTGACCATTAAAGAAAGCCGATGTGTAGCCATCCGGACCTGGGGCTTTGTCATTCCCAATATCAAACATAGCTCGCTTGATCTCATCATTAGTAACCGGACTTATCATATGAGAATTAGCCGAATCAGAAACAGTCTTCAAAAAAAGCCCAGTAGTATCAAAATCATCACAAACAGTACTCGTACCAAGAAAAGCTTCATAGTGTGCCACAAAAACCTCCGGGACAAAAGTACCAGTAACCTCCACATTATCAACATTATTAATCACTTCAATACGGCTTCTTTGGTTGCGACTTTTGATGGATTTATGAAAGAAAGCTGAATTCGAGTCACCAACAGCAAGCCAATCAATTTTAGCCTTTTGCTTAAGAAATATTTCCTCGTCAACCTTTGCCTTATTAAAAGTTTGTAAATTCACAGCCTCCTCATCCCTTAGAAGGCTATTAGACGGGTCCAAATAAATGGCTTTCTGAACCTCGTCAAGTTCAGTCCGCAATTTAGTTACACGATCATGTAAATTGACTTGGTCGTGCAATAGCTTTCGGAGCGGCTTCTTTAAAGTTTTCATTTTTTGAACCACCCTAAACATGGAATGTCCCTCCACATTAGAGCCTCCAATTTGCAGCCACCACCTCCAAGAACCTGGATTTGTGAGTAAGAAAATTATAAAACTTGAACGACTTAGGCTTTAAGGCCGAACAAGTTAGAAGTTTGAGCACGGCTGGAGAATGGTCCGAGATCCTATAAGGTTGAAATGGAGCATATGCACCTGGGCACCTATCAACAAAATCAATATTACACATGATCCGGTCCAGTTTTTTGAGAATCCCATTCCTACCTTTTGGCTTTTGATTCCATGTGTAATGCAGACCAAAACTATTGTTGTCAATAACTTCGATACGCTTAACACAATCTTTAAAATCACACATGCCCACATTCATTGAAGACGATCCAGCAAAACTATCTTCAATGTGCAATGTTAAAATCACCCATAAGAATCCATGGTGACCCACGAACCACCTGTTTGTGAAGATCTAATTCAGCCCATAGATGTCTCTTTTCCATGTATTTATTTCTTGCATAAACAAACGTACAAAACAGAATTTTATTGTCAGCCTTATGGAAGATCTTGGTGTGAATAGCTTGATCGGATTGCGCGACCACCAAAACATCCACCACATCCTTATTCCATCCAAGAATGATCCGGCAGCCCTTAGTACACAAGCTAGCATTAGAGGACCATTCCCAATATCAGAAGACTTTAGAGCACACATTAGTCAAAGCCAATATGTCCACATGTGATTCCAGAATTGCACAAACGCTAAGATTATTCTCATTCGCCACTTGTCGAACCTCGGATTATTTAGGGGTACGGTCTTCACAACATCTTTATTCATGAAGGGCTATACTAAAAACATGAGTGTACTTCAGTCAGAGGGACAGAGTGCTAGCACCCCCCCCCTCCCTCCCCCCCCCCCCCCCCTCCCCCCCTTTAACAGTTATATTCAGATCTTCTTCAACAAAAACCTCCTCAACCTCACTTTCAAAATCATCATTAAGGTGCTTGTTGCATCAAAAGTACTCGCCATGCCAAACTCCCTCGTATCACTATTAGGATCAGCAATGGAAGTAATTTCATTCAACTTCTCAAACAAATTTTTTAGTTCAATGCCATTATTTTCACCCTCCTTGGTATTCTCCTTACCAATATTATGCGAACCAGATGTTGAAGGTTTAGGATTAGTCTCTTTGGGTTTAACCGGTTGGTACTAAAAGTTTTTAGGGTTGTTAACCTTGAAACCCCTAGCAAGTTTCTTTTGAGCCGTTGCAGCCCCTTTACCTTTGGACCTCCTATTAACAACAGTGGTGAAGCCATCGTCAGATACAACCACAGGAGTTATAGGTTTATCTATAACCTTCTTTGGACATTGGTCAGCCGTGTGACCAAAAACATAACAATCGATACATAACGGAGGCTTCCACTCATATTCTACTCGTATTTTCACCATGGTATGACCAGCATTCACCTCTTCACCATTTGGAATAGCCATGATAACCTCCTATTTTAACTCCTTATCCGCACTCACCTCAATGAGTGCTCTAGCAAAACCAATACAGCCCCAAGCTTCCACACACATTTCACTAGTAAACGCATCCAAACTGATCGGATTTCTAATTTAAGAGGCAATAAGGCTCAATCCATCAGCAGAGTATGCAACAACTAGAACTTTATGCATCTTGACCCATACCGGAACCCTAGTTACTTCATCTTTAGATAAAGTCATGTTTGGAGACCACTTAGTGAGAATAAGTGGAACATTCCTAATCAGCCATGGTCCTTGTTCGAGGACTTGTTCTAAACCTTTAAGAGACGAAAATTTGAAGTAAAAAACCCATTCATCATCGCCCATTATCTTTTTGAAACCGAACTTGGCCCACGTGTTCGTTATATAATTTTTCACAAGTGGGAATGCCACTTTTTTACCAACTAAAACCCCCACCAAAGAGTTCTTATATTTATGTTGTACAGCCTTAATCGCAGCAATGGGCAACTCAAAATCTGAATTTTCAATTACATTAGGATTAACCATCTTCCTAAAATTCACCTTTGTGGTAGGACGATCAGAATTATTACCATGCAACACACTAGCAAAAGATTTCTTAGGCAAACTTGTTGCATCAGTCTCTAATTCAGTCGCCTTCAGATAGCTAGCAAAAGATTGTATTGGAGAGCTATTGTTTACCTCAGCCGACTTCATTGCATTAATCCCAGGATCCACCCAGCCATCATTGGGTTGCGAATCATCCATTTGAGTCTGCATGGGATCAATAGCCGTGTCTTTTTGTAAATAATAACCCTTAACATTAGTGCCAAACTGCATTCGCATGGGTAACAAGGGCTTCCCATCTTTGCCTCGGATGCTACCATTAATATTCCGAATCTTCGATGCCTTAAGGCAGATTTTTAATGTCTTAGCATCTTTACCCACACTATCCATCTCTCAAACCCAATGAACAATAAAGAAAAACCAGCAGCAACGATAAAGGATAAAATAAAAGGAAACCCTAAAATTTAGGGATATGACGATTAAGGAAGAATCCTAACCGACTTCCATTATACAATCAGAATATTTCAATGAAGCATAAATCAAGAAACATAATCACCACCAGAATCACACAACCTTAAAACAGGAAACAGATCCCTAATAATTAGGGATTAAAATAATCGGTTTAAGGGAGATTGTAGACGATAATCTGCAAAATAAAAACGAAAATTAATAACTAAAACCTATAGATCTAAGGATCCTCCACTTGTAGGAAACTTCAATCAAGGAGAATCACAAGGATCCTCAACAAGATTGGGACCCTAGCAAGATAGATCACAAGGATGGTAGTATTTTAGAGACCGAAAAGGGTTTTTTGGGAGGCAGAAAATCGCCAACAGTAGAGAGAGAATAGGGTTTTAGGGTTTTGCTCCCAAGTTTTGTATAAACCTTGATTATGGTTTTGTTATGAACGGAGGTCTTTTGCCAAGCTAAATTAAGTCAAGTAATGGTTTAATCATTTGGGTTATTATGGGTATGAATAAAATCATGTTTTGCGGAAAAAATGGGTTAAAACTGGGCTCGGCCTAAGGCCGTGAACCTAAGCCGCCAACCGTAGGAAGCTCTGAGGCTCCCAGCCTCCGGCCAAGGTAAGTCGGCCGCCGGCCGAGCTAGCCAGTTGCCGGCCAACAAAGCCAGCCGTCAACCATAGACCTCAGAAAGGTTTTCGGGCTTTTGTCAACTTGTTTATTATGTATAAAATGATTCGTAATGAGTTAGGAGTCGTTTTTTATATCGTTAGAAATGTATTTGAGACTACTTTAACATAAAAATATTTTCAGATCCAGAATCATAATAGAATTTTAAAAATGGTATCACGGAACAGTCAAGGGTCAATATCGAGGGTTTCCGTATTATAAAAAAATTCACTAGCGTGAAGGGTGTTTCAAGTTGGTATCAGAGCGTCTGGTTTGAGGGATCTAATTATCCACCATCAGTAGGAGGGTACTTAGAATTGAACCATAGCTTGGTATTGATCATAGACCATGTAGACTTTATCATGTTTCATGTAGAATTGATTAGCTATATGTTATTTTTTATTAGAATCCCACACTTGCCATGCTTAGTTAAGTTTATCATGTGCCGAATGATATGTCCCAATAGAACGCACATAAGAAAGTATGGATATTATGATAGAATCAATTATGGCATGCCTTATAAGATCATGATTAGAAGCATATAGATTATAACAGATTAATAAGTCGTATAATGACCATGAACGATGTAACATGTTTTTAGACCCCACATAAGGTATTAGATTGTGAATTAGATATTCACGATATAGGTAGCGTATAGAATTAGCATGTGTTGGTATCATAGTAGCATTTAGATCAGAATACGTGTAGCTTATGATACGTTTTAGTTTGTAACTTTTTTAGGTAAAAAAAAAAATTTAAGTACAAGGAATGAGGGTGAGTCCTACATCTCCGCCCGTTACATGGGCAAAACTACTTCCTAAAACGAAGGTACACAAAATGACTAGACAAAAGAAACATAAATTTATTTCTTCTTGCAACCTCGAACACGGATATCTATATTATCACATATAGCTTGAAGCTTATGATAAAGATCCTGACCTTCGTACATATCATCATCGTATGGGTCATCATCATAGTCACCATTACCATACGAATCCCTCCATTGTTCCAGCAAACTTTGAGTGCCAAAACCTACCCTTTCAGATGCCATAGAACGAGCCATATCATTAACAACTTATGCAACCTCATCTTCACTATCATATTCACCCAGAAACTCTACCTTCTTTAAAGGATTACCAGCTTTATCCACAAGAATAGCCTGCCCACTAGTAAGTAAATCTTCAAAGTTCCCGATTTTATCAATAATAGGAGTAGTACCAGAACTACTATTATCGACATTCATAAAAGAGGATCCACTTGAAGTAGCCCCGTTATTTACCAAATTAGTAGTCTCTCCATTGGTACCAAACTCCACATCATTTTCGACAGAATTAAGAACATCAAATGGATTTGAATTACTATCCTTAATAGTAGGTTCCACTCCTTTCTTCATATTACCACTAGAACTAGCAGTAGGCATTTTGGGAACAGGTCGATATTCTTTATGAGCTTTAAAACTCATTTTAGGACCAACCGGAACACCTCGAGAAGTTTGACTAGGCTTCTTCACAGTCTTCTTCTCACCAGTACTTGTATTCTTCGAACATTTTCTCATGAATATGTCCAAAAACCTTACAAGACGAACACCTAGGAGGTTTCCACTCATACTCAACACGGACATTACATGTCTAATGGTCCTCCCTGGTAATTTTAGGCATAGCCAGGGCAATATTATCTTTCAACTCCACATCAGCTCGAAGCTCAATCATAATGTTATCTTTAATTCGATTTTGACGGTGGATGGTTTGGATTGAATTAAAACAAATTGCAATATTTTTATAAAAAAGTTTAAATTGTTTTTTTAGGGTATTTTGTTATTGAATCATTTAGGTAATGGAGAAGTTACAAAAGTGACTATCTAAAAACCTAATAAGAATAAAAACTCATTTTCGCAAAAGATTTGACCGATTGTAAATCATTAATAACCTGATATGTATGCGTCAACATGTATAGGCGGAATGAGCTGTGGCTAAGGAGGTCGGGATTGAAGCCTTGAAGGAAAGGTATGTTCCTAATACGAACAGAGCAAGTTCAAGGATTGTATATTCACTCTATTTACTGTTTTATTTGTATTTTGTGGCCATGGCTATTATTGTACGCAAGTGATATTAAATTTTGTGGCCATGGCTACTATTGTACGCATGTGATTTTGAATAGACCTATAAAAGTAATTTGCAACTTTTATTAATTGAATATGATGTACTCTATTTTAAGAGCTCATATAGAGATCGATTAGTGTGTTTCTTCTTCCATATCTATGCTAATCACTGG
>BQNB010178776.1:0-12838 GCA_026074375.1 Tanacetum coccineum
AGTTTTTGTCTGTTTTTGGTCATTTAAGCTCGTTTTTAGAGGTAAAAGATATGTGTAATTAAGCACTTATCAGTAACTTTTCTGTTGTAACTAATTTTGCAGTTGTAGAAAATATGGATACTTACCGAGATCAAGACATGGGAGAAGTTATTGTCAGAAAACCATTTTGTAGAGTTTCGTGTGTTGAAGCAAGATGGTTTGATGGGTTGATTACCATTCATAATGGTAATAACAATGTCACTTACCAAATGGCGCATTCACATCCGAGGTTTAAACACCTCATTAACAAGCAATGCAATATGATTCGGCCATTACTAAAGGTAAGTGAACGTGACAAGCTGAATGGAATTTCACACCCGTATCAAAAGCTTAAAAGTTTCTACAAAGGAGTCTTGACTTTGGGACCCGAATACATAAAGGATGCGAAGATAGTTGAATGGCTCACACGTAGATACGTGAGCATACATGAGATGGAGTGAAGCTGAAAACAAGTCTAACTTAAAGATTTTTTTGTAAACAAAAGTGCTTATCGGGAGACAACCCAAAATGTAATTTCAATTTTATTATCGAGTCTGTCTTCCCAGGTAGTCATTACAGCGTATCCAAACTCTATGGATACGGCATATTGACCCCACCTGGATGTTATCCGCTTTATTTTCTTGCACTTTAAAACATTTTTGTCAGACTTGTCGATACGGCGTATTCATTAAACGAATACAGCGTATTCGACCTCTGACCCATACTTAGGATTGTTTTCTTACAGGTCTTAATACGGCGTAACCTGAAACATAGATACGACATATCGACTTCCTGTACAGTTTTAGTTTTTAGTTTTTATTTTCTAACCAACAATTATTCGGAGATATAATTTCTTTTGTTTTTTGAGCATTAATACAGGAACCTACTGAATGAGATGAAGAATTTGGTGATACTTATTATCTGGAACTTATGTGTGTTGTAGTCATGCGGGCATACAGACGCTTTTATAACACACATCCTTGCTCATATATGTAACATGGAGGATCATACCGGGCAAATCTCAGGGGAGTAATCTGTTCTGATTCTTTAATCTCCTATTTTTCATGTTATATTTATACAACGTGGGCGTTGTATATCTCAAGTGGGGGAGGAGAATTAGAACATTACTTGTCTTTATTTTTACATTAATATGCCTAATTGATACTCAAATTTAAATCTTTTTAGCATATTTATGTGAAATTATTAGTTGCATAACCCGCACACATAACCCTAATTTCCATATTGTAAGAATTTAGCCTTATCCGTTTCTTAATTTTTACCTAAAATTCCACAAAAATATAAGTGTGGCGCTGATTGTAGTAAACTTTAGAACTTGGCTTGGTATATTATTAAAGACCACCATAACAAGTACTATTTTAAATAGATGGAGTGACTTTTCTAAACTGGTAAATTTCTAGGATTACACCAAATCATAGTGAACGACCTCGGCTTACCAACCCCAACTAGCTACACACGATAGGGTTATGATTGTGCAATATTTGGCACGATCAGGCTTTGATGATGATTAAAGAGTATGAGGGTAGTGATGGAACTGCCAAGCCATTGATAACTTGTGACAAAACAAATGCAAACACTATGTTAAGTGAAGCGTAGGGGTGTGACCCTGCAAATCACCTTTGGTGTGAGAGTAAGTATGGGCTTTGGATGATAATAAGTATGTGTAAAGTATCAAGTAGGTGTTGAAAGCATAATCAAACTTGAGAGACCTGCCACTCTATTTATAGGTGATGAAAATAGGAGTGGGCAAGGTTTCGCACATTAGCCATGATGACGTACCCTCCCCTCTAGCTTGAAGGCCTCCCCTTCGAGCTCGAAAGGGATCTACTCCCAATTATACCTAGAAACCTTCAAATAGTTTCTAGTGGCGTAAAATCATCTCCGTGATGGTTATGAGTATGGAAATTCATCACGCGAAGGCCAACACCCTTCGCGGTGCCCCTTGCGATGGAAATAGGGTAGAGGTAACATCTGACTAGGTCAAAACCCATGTTTTCCTCTCTACCCAGGGTTTCCCGCCAAGGTAGAGATCGTGGCACACTAACCTTGGAATTTCCCTTAAATCACGGGACACCCCTACGTTCACCGATTTATGTGCAGAGCCTTGTTCCAGCCTATATCCATGACATATGACTAGATGGCAAGGTCCTCAAGTTTGATTTATGCTCTCAACACCTACTTACATACTTTACGCATACCTATTACTCAAAAGCACATACTTACTCTCATGCCGAAGGTGATTTGCAGGGACACCCCTTACGCTTCACTTAACGTAGTGTTTGCATTTGTTTTGTCACAAGTTATCTACGGCTTGGAAATCCAACATCTACCCTCAAAACTATTTGATCTCTATTGAAGACTGGTCGTGACCATATTTGCACAATCAGTGGCACTATCTATGGGACCCGCTACAATTAATCCCGTTAAAACCAAGTCAATAACCATCAAACTACTTAACCTACTTTTCTGGCATGACAAACAGGAGAGAAGAAACACCACCACCGGGTTTTTTGACACTAACCCCTTTATCCGGTCCAAACGTAGGTGAACTACCACCCATAACCGTCTCCACCTTTACCGCCAAAACTCCTGAGAACATGCCACTCGCTAATCATGCATCCACTTCGGCTATTCCTGATCCTCTAATCAGCCTAGCTTTCGTAGAAGCTAACTACGAGGTTCTCTAATCCCTTTTAAGGAAACGTAGGAAGCAGATACGTAATGAAGACCTCCACATTGAATTGGACTATTACAGTGAAGAGTATGACGAAGAAAGAGAGATGGAGCCAAGGCATGCACTTGTTAGGGAAACTACTCTTGTCTTCCGAACAGGATCCCCGAGTGCCCAAAGACAAAGGGGAAGGGTTGTAGAATTTGAAGATGCTCCGAACAGGGATGGGAGCAAGGTTGAAAGGTAATCCGAGGGTAGAAGGCCTTCGGAACAAAGAGCAGAAGACAGTGGGAGTCGTGGAATAAACCTTCCTCCACTCCTCACAGCCCACCTAAGTAGAAATGACAATGGTCAACCTCTACAGTCAACTTTGACCTCCGTATAGGAAGGCCATCGACCTTCGACTAACTTAGGAGGGAATCTCCCTCCTAACGGTACGCATCTCTCACATAATGCTCTACCTTACATACCTAATAGCCTACAACCATTTAATGGCCATATGCCTACTTATGTTAACCCTTATTTCCTACCTAATGCTGGAATGACCTACGATCAACCTTCGAGCTATTCTTTTCATGCTCAAGGCGGTAATGTCTTCTCAGAAAGGGCCTCTGCTTGTCATCCCTATGGGGGATACACCTTACATGCTCCTATGAGCAACTATGGTTAGACTTATAGCGGGTCTATGTGTCCTTCGAGTGCTCCCCCTAATATATATCCCTTTTATACACAATCTATAAATCCATTCCTAGATGCACCTATATATCCAAACTATGGTACTACAGGACTGTTTGCAGACTCTACCGGTTGTGTGACTCCTTTTGTTTGTTGGATTAAGGATTATCCTCTACCAGACGGATTAAAGATTCCTTCTCATGTGGGTTCCTATGATGGAAAAGGGGACCCCGACAACTATTTGCACCTTTTCGAAGGTGTCATTCGTATATAGAAATGGGAAATGCCTGTAGCCTGCCATATGTTCACCTATACTCTCAAAGACTTCTCATGGATATGGTGGAACGGTCAAAAAGCAGGTAGCATTGTCAATTACGAAGACTTAAAGGCAAAGTTTCGGTCGCATTTTAGCCACCAAAAAAAGTTTACGAAGACACATCTGGCGGTGCATAATAGTAAGCAGAGGGATGGGAAAGTACCATAGCCTTCGTTACCCGGTACACAGATGATATGTTATAGATTTTAGGGTTGCACGGAGAACAACCCATTTTTGGTTTCGTTCATGGGCTGAAGATAAAGAGCCTTGTGGAGTTCCTCTCTATAGACCTTCCTACCACTTATCAGGGTCTGTTGGAGAAGACTTATACTTGGATTGAAGCAAAAGAAGTCGCTACCAATGGAGTACCAAATGATCACTGAGAAGGTTTCGACAGATTTAATAAAGGTTCTTCTTAGGATAATAGCAGAGGAAAGAAGAAGAATAGAGACATGTTTTCTTTATACAAGGGATCTAATCATGGACTCCTCTCTAATTTATCCAAGAGTCCAAGGGAAATCCTAGCAACGGAAAAGGAAGCAAAAACCTTCGAACAACCTCCTAGTATGGTTAGAAGCAGACGATCACGCGACATGTCAAAGTATTGTCATTTCCACGAAGACCATGGGCATGACACTAACCAATGCCGGGAGCTGAGACATCAAATCGAAGAAACTATAAAGTCAGGGAAACTCGCCCATCTTGTGAAAGGAATAAAGAAGGGAAAGACAAAGGCCTTAGGTACTCAATTAGGCTAATGGAAGAAGGGGGACAAGGATATCATTCCAGTAAAAGCTCCTATCCTTATGATAAGAAGAGAAAGCCCGACTTCAAAGAGAAAATCGGCAGAGGACCTAGTTAACGGAATAGAGGAGATCACCTTCCCCTTATTTCTAGCTATGATAACTCCTCCGATCCTGTAATAATCTGGGTTCGAATATCCGAAAGACAAGTCAACCGGGCATACAAGGATAGTGGCAGCTCATACGAAGTCATCTATGAGCATTGTTTTCTCAAATTGAAGCCGTCCATCAGAGCACTTAGGGTGGATTCTAAAATCCCACTCATTGGTTTCTTAGGAGAGCAATCTGGGCCTCTTGAAGAGGTTCCTCTGGAAGTTACGATAGGAGAAAGTCCCTACACAAGGAAAGAAACCTTGAATTTCGTCATCGTAAGCTCTGATTCTCATCATGATTTGCTCCTCGGAAGGACTGCTATGAAGAAGATGAGTATCGTAGTGTCTAGAGTTCATGCAACAATAAAATTCCATACCCCTTATATAATTGGGACAATGTCCTCAACTTATGAATCCAACAAAGTTGAAGAAGGACAAAAAAGGTTAAGGAAACCATCTCGGAGGTTACGAAGGATGTGCTAAACTGTGTAGACGTAGAAGAAAGGATCATTGTCAATGACAGGTATGCTGAGAAAACAATTATCATCAAAAAGTTGCCTACTAGCTTCAAGAAGAGACTACAAGACCTCTTGCGATCTAACGCGAACGTCTTCACGTGGACTTATGCCGATATAACAGGAATCCCGAGAACCATTACGGTAGGAGGGAAACCTGTCAATACGGAGCATAAACTAAATGAATACAATCACATTAAACCTATCAAGCCAAAGAAGCATGGACTGTGCCTTGATCGTAAAGAGGCAGCATGCAAAGAAGTAAATAAGCTTACGAATGTAGGAGCCCTACGAAAAGCAAAAGATCAGACATGGGTAGCCAACCTAGTCATGGTAAATAAAAGTAACAGGGGCTGGAGGATGTGTGTGGACTTCACGGACATAAACAAACACTGTCCCAAAGATGGTTAGCCCTTACTGGAGATTGACTGGAAGGTGGAATCCCTCTTAGGGTTCTGACTGAAGTGTTTCCTGGATGCTTACAAGGTCTACCATCAAACACAAATGGACAAAGGAGACGAGGACAAAACATCTTTCTTCATTAGGAAGGGAGTATTTTGCTACTGGAAGATGCCTTTCGGTCTGAAGAATGCAAGAGCAACTTACCAAAGACTAGTTGATAAGGTATTCAATGATCAAATCAGGTGAAACCTTGAAGCTTACGTTGATGACATGGTAATCAAGAGTACTTCGGAAGAAAGCATGCTGAAGGATATTCAAGAGACCTTTGACAGGCTTCGATCCATTAATATGAAACTTAACCCGAAAAGGTGTTCTTTCGACGTTGAAGAAGGCCCATTCCAAAGGGAATCTCATCACCAAGCAAGGAATCAAAGCTAATCCCTCGAAAGTCATGGCAGTCACTGTTCTAGAACCACCAAGAACACTTAAAGATGTACATAGTCTTAACGGGAAGTTGGCATCACTAAGCCGATTCCTCTTGAAGAGTGCTGAGAAGTCACTTCCGTTCTTTAAAGCACTCAAGAGTTGCACAAACAAGAAGACCATACGGTGGACAGTGGATACCGAGAAAGATTTCCTAAAAATGAAGGAATTCATGGAAATCTTACCAACACTTACAGCCCCAATGAAAGGCGAAGTGTTAGTAATGTATCTCGCAGCCTTGATAGAATATATAAGTGACGTTTTGCTTGCAAAAAAAGAGAAAAGACAAGTTCCTATTTATTTCGTAAGCAGGGTATTACCAAGGGCAGAACCAAACTATCTAGAATTAGAGAAGCTCATATTAGCTCTTGTTCACATTACAAGAAGGCTCCAAAGGTATTTCCAAGCACACCTCATCCAAGTATTAACGAACAAACCCATTAAGCAAATCCTCGCAAGGCCTGAAAAATCAGGGCGGATAGCTAAATGGGCCATCAAACTAGAGGAACATGACATCGAGTTTAAAGGACGTGACTCTGTCAAAGGGCGGATTTCTAGCTGATTTTCTTGTTGAAATACCCCCCCCCCCGCAAAATACAATAAGATAGACATCAGGAAATTAGGAACTATAAAAGAAGGAGAAAAGTTGGAAAACATATGGAAGTTATATATCGACGGGGCCTCAAGACCCGATGGCTCAGGCGCCGGTTTGATGCTAGTCAGCCCTGAAGGAAAGGAATACACGTATGCTTTAAGGTTCGAGTTTGAGACTACAAACAACGAAGCAAAGTACAAAGCATTGCTAGCAGGTCTGTGAATAGTAGAAGAAATGGAAATAAAAAACCTGGCTATCTATATAGACTCCAGCTAGTAGTCAATCAAGTAAAGGGTCTCTTTAAAGCCAGACAACCTACAATAAAGCAATATTTAGAGAAGACGAAAGACATCTTAAAGAGCTTTAATACTTATTCAATAGAGCATATCCGAATGAATTAGAACAATAAAGCCGATGAACTGAGCAAGTTGGCTTCCATGACCTTCGAACATCTCACCAAGGAAGTGTTGGTGGAAGTTTTAGCAAACAGATCAATAAACAAGAATGAGATATCAAAGATCGTAGCTGAGACATGAGAAAACTGGATGACCCCCATCTATGAGTACTTGATAAGTGGCCTACTACCGAATGATACGAAAGAAGCCAGAAAAGTCAGAATCAGATCCCTACAATACAAGCTAATCAAAGGAAGCCTATACAAAAAGTCTTTCCGAACACCATGGTACGTTGCATAGGCCCTTCATAGGATAAAATCATTATTGAAGAGATATACAAAGGCTCCTGTAGATTTAACAAGAAGTCACATGCCATGGTAGTAAAGGTTACGAAACAAGGTTACTATTGGCCATCAATGTATAGGGACGCGACAGAGACGATCGAAGGCTGCACATAATGCCAAGCATATTCTACAATAGCAAGAGCACTGAATAGTGACGCAACAACAGTCAACAATACATGACCGTTTAGTCATTGGGGAATCAATATCGTGGGACCTCTACCAATGGCTCTGGGATATTTAAATTTCTTAGCTATAGCCTTCGAACACTCCACCAAGTGGGTAGAAGCAAAACCTCTAACCACCACAAATGGAAGACAGGCAAAAAAATTCGTATGGGAGCTTGTCATATGTAGGTTCAAAGTCCCTCAAACAATCACCTCGAATCTTTACAGATTTCTGTAAAGGACTAAAAATTGTTCAATCTTTCTCCCTTATCACGGAACATATAGAAATAATGAACTACATTGAAAAGTGATTGGTTTAAAACCAACAGGGATGGGTAGACAACCTACCCTAAATCCTATGGTTACACAGGACCTTGCTGAGAAATAGCCAGAAAGAAACTCTGTTTACCCTAACTTACGGGTCAGAGGCTCTAATTCCAAAAGTAACAAACCTTACCTCCGAGAAAGAAGAATCTGTAATGCAGAAAAGGGCTAAAATAAGGGAGAACGAAGAAAGATAGGTAGCTTTAATCGAAAAGGCTCACTATCAAAACAAGCTTTAAAGATATCATAATATAAGAAGTAGACGTTCCACATTTAGCCTAGGAGATTTCGTATTCTTGTTAAGCAACAACAAAGACATGCAAAAGCAAGTATGGAAAGGACCTCACATCATAAGCGGAGTATACAAATGATAACTCTACAAGATAACAGATGCCTTTGACTATTCGCTTGTCCATGCAGTGAAGGGTTCAAGTCTCCGTAAGTTTTACATATAAAGCTTACAATTTATAGTTTTTCAAGTCATTGTTTAGTCTACCTTTGTTTAAGGCACATTTACTAAGTGTAGCAAACTAAGTGATCATATCCAAAATGATGTAAATCTTCCTATACGATTAATGAAAGTAACGAATTCCCTTCAAATCTTTTATGTTGTTATTTACAATAGAGATTTGAGTCACCGAGCATTTAAAAGTTTCAACATTCGAAAGAAGGTCGTAAGGCCACACATGAGCCTTACTTTTACTACTTAACATCCATTAAATTCACGTTAACTTCCCGAAGGTCTTCATTCGAAACCTTATGAGCTAAAACAGAGCAAATCGCAACCCTCCGTTACAAGCGAATGACTGCTTGAAAACCTTGGTGCGCAACTTGTAAATTATAATGTAATAAAGTCTATTTTGGTCAAAGTTAAGTAATGGTGACAAAGGTTTGACTAAAGTTAAGAAAATAGACTAGGATAAGCAATAAGTATAAATACCTATCTAGGAGGGGTATTTATATAAGACTTTACATTTGTTATAATTCACTTCTCCCTCCCATTTCTATTTTCCCTTTTGAAATTAAAATTTAGAAAATGATGAAAATACTCTCTAGCTCCTCTCCTCTATTCTTATTAGCTTTCGTATGATCACTACTATGCAAACATGACATATAACAAGTGGTATCTATCGCCGAGAGAGATCTAACGTGTGTTTCGTGAATTAAATCAAGATTAACCATGTGAAATTTCGATCTACAAGCTTTCGTATTGTAGTTTTGGTTTCGTAACTGTCATACGCAAGTGATTTCTTAGCTTTCGTAACGTAGTTAAGCTTTCGTAAACAGTAAACTAGCTTTCATAATGAAAATTTTTATCAATTTGGAAAAGATAACATTGATATTATCACTCTAAAATGCTTAAAATCAGATTGATAGACTTTTACTAGGTTTCGTAGCTAAGTTTTTACGTAAGTAAGACGTTTCTTGGATTTTACGAAAGTAGAGGTTATTTGGAATTTACGAAACTAGGTTTTGTAAATTAGAAGCTTTTGGTAACCGTTTGGTTTCGTAAACAGTAGAAGCTTTCGTAGAATTGTGGTTTCGTAGAGGTTTCATATCAAATACTTGGTTTTGGTTTCGTACTTCAAGCTTACGTATCACAGGTTTCGTAAGGAAGGTTTCGTAACACAATTTCTTAACTGAGGATTTCATAAAGAAGGTTTCGTATTATAGTTGAGGTTTCGTAAGACTTGGTTTCGTAACAGAGGTTTCGTAACATTGTATTTATAGTTGGAAGGTTTCTTTTCTCATTGGAAAAGGTTTTGTAACACAGTTTTGGGGTTTCGTAAACTGTTTTAAAGGATTCGTAACACAGTCAATGGGTTTCATAATACAGTTTCAGAGATTTTGTAACACAGTTGGTGGGTTTCGTAACACTGTTTCATAAGTTTCGTATCTCATACTTTTGGTTTCGCAACATAGATTAAGAGGTTTTGTATCTTCTAATTTTGGATAACTAAGCTTTCGTAACAAGGCTTAAGTGTTACTTAGACATTCGTAACAAATCAAGGTTTTGTTTCTTCAAAGTTACTTCATTGTAATACAAGACAAGGTTGTTATTGCCCATTCAATTCATGATTACAAGACTTTATCTCCAAAACGATCCAAGTTTGCATTGTAAACTTTTAAAACAACATGTCTACTTCAAATCAACAAACTTTAGCAGATTTGAGAGCTAATGAAAGACCTCCAATGCTTGAAAGAGGGAATTATATTCCATGGGAAAGTAGATTCAGAAGGTTTTTGGATAATAAACTTGAAGAAGGGGAATGAATGTGGAATTCAATTCCAAATGGACCTTATGAGAGGCTAATGATTCCTGATCCAGACGGTGTTGTGAACATAAACAGTACTGTGAAACAAATACTTGAATCGTTGTCCAAAATAACTGAGGGTAACAAGAAGCAATACATTGCTAATGTGAAAGTCATGAATTATCTTCTTCAAGCAATACCAAATGATATATACAATTCAGTGGATGCATGTAAAAATGCTAAGGAAATGTGGGGACGAATTAAGAGGCTCATGTTTGGTTCTGATGTTACTAGCCATGTAAGACACTCACGTTTTATGGATGAGTTTGACAAATTTGCAGCAAAAGAAGGAGAATCGTTAGGATCTGTGTATGAAAGATTAACAACGCTTGTGAATATTATGGATCGTAATAATGTTCGTCCTATTTCAGTGTCACTCAACACCAAGTTTCTCAATTTTTTACAACCCGGATAGAGCAAATATGTCACCATGGTTTGTCATAATCAAACTGGAGAGACAGTTTCTTATGATATGTTGTATGATTCTTTAGTACAATTCAAACCACATGTTCTAGCATCAAAATCAAAGAAAGCTGTCAAGAATCATGATCCATTAGCCCTTATTGCTTATTCCAATGCTTCTTCATCACAATCTCATGCAAATTCTTCTTATTCACCACAACCATACTATGTCACACATCCTTCATCAGTTGTTGACTATGAAGATGAATATCAAAGGGAGTTACAAGGGGATTCTCAAAAGGACAAGCTTACAACTGCCATGATGTTATTAGCTCGAGCAATCACTCAAAAGTTCTCCACACCTACCAATAATCGTCTTCGTATTTCATCAAACACATGGAATCAAGCCGTGATTTAGGATGGTCGAGTTGACATACAAACCAAGAATGCAGGTTATGGTGGCAATGGTACTAAGAATGCAGGGAGACAAAGCAGGAATCAAGCGTTTAATGCAAGAAATGGAAATGATGACATCAATCAGATTATTCAGCATGTTCCACAAACTAAGTCAACTCTGAGAAAGGAAAATGTTTAGTGTTATAACTGCAATAAAAAAGGCCACTATGCTCGTGATTGTTAGAAACCAAGAGTTCGTAATGCAAAGTATTTCAGAGAACAAATGTTGTTAGCTAAAAAAGATGAAGCCGGAAGCAACCTCAACAACAAAGAAAATGACTTCATGCTTGACACTTCATATGGTGAAGAAACTATGGAAGAGTTAACTGCTGCAGTCATGTTGATGGCTCGAATTCAACCAGCTGATGGTAATGCTGAGACTGTGCCATCATATGATGCAAAGGCTGTCAGTGAGGTAAATGCTTCATCCAAGGTTCATGAACAAATGCATCATGAGAAACGTAAAACTATTATTCAAACATCTGATGATGATCAAATTGATTCTAATATCATATTTGATGATCCATATATGGAAAATAATGGTGGCACGTCTGACCATGATTCAAATGATCATGACGAATATCATAAAATTCAAATGCTAGCATATGATGTTCAAAGAGAAGCTGAAAATAAAAAATGATTAAACAATGAGCTTAAAAAGCAAAAGATGTTGCTACAAAAGGAGCTTGAGACGTGTAAGGATCAGGTCAAAATGTTTGAGTCAAAAACACTTTAATGTTCAAAATATAAAGAAACATGTGAAGAGTTAGAACGTGAATTACAGAATGATAAGAACACCATTGAGAGAATTTTGAAAGAAAAAGATAAATTCAAAGAGATTTTTTCATAATTGAAAATGAAAAGATAATAATTTAACATGAAACTCAGTTAGCTAAAAAGGCTTTTAAAGAACGAGAAAATCGGTATCTTGAAGATATTTACGATCTCGAAGAAAAACTGAGTTCTCATGATCGAATTGTTTATAAAATAGGTCAACCAATTCAAATAATTCACATGCTTGGAAAGTCACCAAATAAAGTTTATGATCCTTTTCTTAAAGCTGGGTTGGGTTATAAGAATCCCAAACGTCTCAAGAAGGTCATTGCAGCACAACCAAAAATGTATGATGGTGAAAAGCTTCATAGTACTAAATTAGTAATTGATTCACCTGATTCAGAGGAAACTTTAGAAGATGCAGAAGAAAGTCGATTGAAATTTAGAAACAAAATGGTTCAAATTAACTATGCAAAATTAAATGCGCTTTATGAAACATTTGTACCTCAACAAGACTTTTAATTTCTTCTACTTCTACTAATATTTCTGTGACATAAGAAGTCATATCGGATTTACCAATTCCAAAAATGCCAAAAGAGAGTAAATTGTTAAAAATGTTTGACACACTGGGTGTGGCAATTAATGGTTTACGAACAAGGATTGATAATACTCTTTTAGAAGACCGACAATGAAGATGGATGTCTGACAGTCAAAATTCTTTAAGAGAGTTTTATAAAACTGATGTATTTCTGATGTCGGCTTCTTTATCAAAGAATTTGAAAGAACTTAAAGAAGAACTCATTGAAGAAGTACATGAAATGTTAAATATTTTTAAAGCAATGGAACAGAAAGTTGACGGAAAATCTTTAAAAGAAATTTTTCTTGAAAATGAGATCGATCAACTTTTGGAAGTATGAGTCGTTAAAACAAAAAAATGAGCCGTTAAAAGATGAACTTGTGAAAAGTTCAAGTGATTCCAAAGATATCCAAACCAATTTGCTCAAACGAATCAAAATTCTTGAAAATGATTTTAAGCGATCACAAGCTCAAAGTATTGATTTTGAACTCAAATTACA